>PVIR01008468.1:0-56682 GCA_004026965.1 Petromus typicus
AAGAAAATAATTCCTTCTTCTTTGGAGAATTAACAAGTACTCTCTCAAAAGTAACAATATTCAATAAAAACAAAACAAAATGCAGGCCAAGTAAAAGCAGTTTTTTTGCTTATGAACCTGATAATCTTTAACCTCTTCCTCTTATTCTCTCAATATACACTTCCTTTTATCTGTACAGTAAAGCACTGTCTTTAACATCAGAAATACCTCTAGTAATAAAATGAGCTCTCTTCTGCTAATGTACAACTACCAGCACACATACATACACAACTCATTTTCTCCTGTCCTGAAAGACAGTCTTTTCTGATAATGTGAGAAAATTACTATTTAAGCAGCATCTCTTCTAATTCTATCAGTAGCTATACATGTACTACCATCCAGTAATGTGAAATTACAGGTTAGACATAAATGTATTCTGAGTCATCCTTGGGTTTTGATCGAATGCCATCATATCATAATTCCCAGAGTTGTCATCTGAAAATGTCCAAACTAAGAAACTGCAAACTGTTAACTTGACCTGTGTTCAGCAAACTGAAAACCATGCTTCCAGAAGGATTAACTTAACATATACGTCCCTTTTGAAAAAAAATTACTTTCACATTTGCTATTGTAATCCTTCTAAAATATTTAATGCCATGCAGCAAACTGGCCATATACATTAACACTAGCATATTTTGTGAGAGTGCATGTGTTTTTTGATCATCAGCTTTCTTTGTTTGAATGCCTGTACATCTAAATGTGATTCCTAGAGATAGTGCACCTAAAGCATACTTTAATAAGAGATCCACATATCAGAAGACTGAGAGTTTTCAATGTTAGTAACCAGGTTTTGCATGCCTAAATCACTGTAAACAAGACTGCTTTTTCTCTTTTCATTGGGGGCAGTGTTGCTGCCCAGGTCACCTGCCTGATATCACTGAGTGCCACCATTATCTTCCTCTACTGTTGCTGCTCCCCCTGCCCACGTGACTGATCATGATCACTGCTGCTGCTTTCATTGGACTTTATCACTGTCCCCCTCAGTTACTAGGCTAAACACATCCTTTGCATTCCTAATTTATCTTCATCAAGATTGTTCCAAAGCCTCTACGAACTATCATTCTGACCTCCACATTATTTTCTAGATACCATCCCTCTCCCTTTCTCTAACACCAGCCCCCAATCTTTCATGTATGCAGATTCTCCAACAGCTTTCTAAAATAACAGCTTCAAAGACACAAGACCTTTCCACCAGAATATATTTCTCTCTGAAAGACAGTTGTATAAAGGGGAAATATTCCATGTACAGAATATCTCATTAGCTGAGAAATGTCATTTGTTGGAAGTGATTTCATTTCAGGAATATAAAATTCATGAAAAATAATTCAAATAAATTACTTGCATCGCTGATTCAACTGACATTCATTTTCACAAATGCTTTAACTTGCTTCTAAGTCATGTCAGAAGAAAAATATCAAAAGATGTGAAGAGAGAAGGGAAAAAAATAAAACTATTGGTAAGTTTAACATATTATGTATCTCAAAAAGATAACTAGTCTATTACTTTAAAAAGAAAAGAAACTCTCAAAAGACATAATTTTTTAAAATGAGCAACTGAAATGAATAGACACATCTCAAAAGTATAAATGGCCAGTAAATATTTTTTTTTTTTAATGCCTGCCAGGTGTGATGGCTCATGCCTCCAACTCCAGCACTCAGGAGGCAGAGGCAAGAGTAATAAGCCATGAGCTCAAGGCTCACTTGGGCTACATAGTGAGGTCAGGGACAGCCTGAACTACAAAGATCCTGTCTCAAAAAAAAAAAAAAAAAAATTCAACATCCCCTTGCCATTAGAGATGCAAACACAGAGATTCTATCTTACTCTAGAAAGAATCCCTGTCATTAAGAAATCAAATAATACATCC
Source organism: Petromus typicus (assembly GCA_004026965.1). NCBI lineage: Eukaryota > Metazoa > Chordata > Mammalia > Rodentia > Petromuridae > Petromus > Petromus typicus. The sequence goes on from PVIR01008468.1 coordinate 1,904, forward strand.
TGGCAAGGTTGTGGAGAAAAAGAACCCTTCTACACTCCTGCTAGAAATGTAAACTAATACAACCAACATAGAAATTAGTATGGAAAATCCCCAGATTCTTTATCAGAAAACTAAAAATACAAATTCCATTTACTCAGCGTTTTTTCTTTCAAGTATATTCCTGCAAAAGTTAAAGATATCATATTACAGTGATGGATCCTCAGAGGGAGAGAAGGAGGAGGTGGGCAAGCAATAGCCGAGGATCAAGGAACACAAGTGTGCTCTCACAAATATACTAGTTTACATGTGTCTGGTCAGCTGTGAAGTGTGGCACTAAATAATCTGATGAGGTTTAAAACAGCACCTTGCTTTACTATTTTTTTAAAAAGTGTGTGTGTGCATGCACAATTTATTACTATTAAGCCATCATTTTTGCTTTTCTAAGTAAAAGATAGAGAGAGGCAGAGTTACATTTTACTATTTCTATCTTGGTTTAGATTCCTACAAGAGCCATGTCTGAGACAAGGTTTAGTTTGTTTGAGGTGACACTCTTGAAACAATGGTAGAGAACTAGGGAAAGAAGAAAAAAAGCCAATGAAGAGATTAGTGTAGAAAACCAGTGGACATACTGTGGAAAACTGTTCTTTAATCTAGCTACAGAACATGTATCTCAGAGGTCCCTAGCTAAGAGGGAGCTGGGTGTTTATCCAACTACCAGATGCTGGTTGCAGGTCACCCCTGCGGAGTTAACATCCTGGCACTTCTGACCTGCCTTCCAGGTGGGCCCTGAGAGCATCTGTCCCATTTATGCCACAACTGCTAATCCATGGGAGTCTGACTCTAACTTGTATGCATAAGAAACATCAGACTTCATGAAGACACAGAAGAAAAATTGTTGAGAAATGCTTTGAAGTAATTTTTCCCTTTGCTAAACAGAAGGGGCATTCCTCTCAAGAAAATGTCTAATTATGGTACATAACAAGTTACACAGTAGGGAAAAAATATGTTAAATCATCACAGTCATTAAGTTCTGCATAGTTATATAAAAGAAACCGAATCTATAAACAACCCCAGGCAGAGAACTTGTTTTTTGTTTTTCTATGAACAGAGGTTACACTTCAAAACGTAAAATATTCTCATGAAAGACTCCTTTGGAAAGAGGAGGGAGTGAAAACTGTGAATGCCTGTAGCACCCCTCTACCTTTCTTTTGGAATAAAGACACATTACTATGTAAGTCTGTAGGGCTTTTTTCTCCTTTATCTCTTTGGCATAACTAATGGTACAGTCTGTATAAGCAAGAAGCTATGCATTGAGACATATGTACAGTTTTTTAAAATAAAATAAACAATCAAACAAAAACCAAAAGAAACAGAAAAGATTTCAGTAGAGTTTCTTTTCAAACACAGTGCTCATTCAGACTGAGCTGGCTCATTCTCCGTGCTTTAACTCTGGCCAGGCCACAGTGGCCTATTTTTACCAGTGGGTAGGAATACATAAGAATGAGGTTTCAAGCTAAGCATGGTGGCCTGTACCTGTAATTCCAGTTATCCAGGAGGTGAGGCAGAAGGAATACAAGTCTGAGGTCAGTATGGGCAACTTAAAAGAGACCTTGTCTTAAAATAAAATAATGGTCTGGGTATGCATCCTTGCTAAAGAATTTACTCTAGCAAAGTTCTGGGTTTAATTCCCAGTACTGGAAAAAGAATGAAGTTGCATTTCCTAATTTTAAAATGTTTAAGTTGTTTTGGTCTATTCATCTGATGTCACTGGGAATGAGCCTAGTGCTTGGTGCCTGTTACGGAAGCACTCTACCAGTGAGCTACATCCCAGACTAACTTTATTTAAATCCCTCTATTTCATTAATTTGGTCATGCTGGATTGACAAGGTTTTTTCTTTCCACACATGTCTGTTAACTTTAACTTGATAAAATCTAAAAGAAAATCCACACAATGTTCAGCAAACATAGCTTTAAGCAGCCCTCTCAATACTGCTGCAAGTGACATCAGTGCCCTGGAATGCTCTAAAATGATTTTTTTTTCACTTTATCAGCAAAATTTCTGAAACAGTCCTGCAGAACAACTGCTTCCTGCATCACAGTAATAGCAATTAGGTGGCTATATCCTCTCTGGTGTATGTAGTTAAGTTACACAATACAAAACATGGTGATTTCAGACAGGTATGGACCAGAAAACAGAATGCATTTCAACTGGGGAAAATAAAAATACTGGAATTCAAGCATCAAATAGTTCCCACTGACTACATTTATGATGACAGTTTTTTTCTTATTGTTGTTGTTGTTGTTATTTTGTGTGATTTTTTTTTTGAGACAGGGTCTCCCTTTTGTAGTTCAGTCTGGCCCTGAGCTCAGCCTTGAACTCCAGCAATCCTCCTGCCTCTGCCACCCAAATGCTGGGATTACAGGTGTGAGCCATCACACCTGGCACTGTGGTACTGGTACTGATCACCAGTGGGCGTGAGTCTCCACACCCAGCATTGTTGTACTGGTTACTGGGATTGAACCCAGGTCCTTGCACTTGAAAGACAGGCGTTGGGGCACTGAGCTAAATCCTCAGCCCCTATGATGACAGTTTTGAATTCTTTTTTTTTTTTGAGACAGGGTCTTGCTTTGTGGTTCAGGCTGGCCCTGAGATCAGACTCCAACTCACATCACAGCAATCCTCCTGCCTCTGCCTCCTGAGTGCTGGGATGACAGGCATGAGCCACCACGCCTGGCACTGTGGTATGTGGTACTGGTTGCTGCTGGGCGTGAGTCTCCACGCCCAGTATAGGTATGTGGTTACTGGGGATCTAACCCAGGTCCTTGCACTTCCTAGACAGGCGCCGGAAACACTGAGCTAACTCCCCAGCCCCAGTTTTGAATTCTTATTTTAGGTTATTTTTAAAAAGGAATCCTTAAAGAAACAAGTACTGAAAACTTTCAGGATAGAATGATATATGGTCTGAGATTTTATTTTGGATAACCCTGTGAAATATAAACAAAGGGTAGCAGCTTAGGTGCACATGAAATAAGACTGACCTTCTATCACTGCTTGAAATTCAGTGACATGTGTATTGAAGTTCACTATGTCCTTTCTCTACTTTTGTTTATGGTCAAAAATTCCACAATAAAAAGATAAAAAGGTAGGAAGGTGATGAATAAAGCTTACTTTCGTTCCTGGTATATGTTCATTCATCCTTTAAAGCCCTATAAGTAATTCTTCTCTACTAATTACATGGGTGAGAAATCAGCCACATCTCAATTTTTTATTGTCCTTCTTCCTACAAATGAATCTTTAAGCTTAAATTAAATTGTGTGTAATAAAAGCAGCAAACACATAGCTTTCAGATGGAGGAATTTTTCAAAAGCAGTAAAGTTATGTTTAAAACAACATATGAATTATTCTAAGGTTTTTTGTTAGGGCTGCACTAGAATAAGAAAGTGTGTTTTTGTGATCACAGCTAAATATTTCAAATTGTTTTAAAGGAATAATCTCACAAATAATACCTAGTGAAAAAAAGGGGACTTAAGAGCAGGCTAAAAAATCAGTGTAAATATAAAACTGCAAGGGCAATCTCCTAAAAGCACACAAATTTCTTCTGATAAAAGAAAGGAGAAACAACAGAAGGCAGAGGAAAGTTGGGGGAAGGAGGGGAAAAAAACAATGATAGGCAGGATAAAGGGTTCTGGTCATTCCTGTCGGCTTCCCCTCAAAAATTTATCCATTTTATAACTTTAATATCTTCAGTAGTTACACCAAATACAGTAGTTCATCTGTCACTTAACTAGGTTCTTTCATTTTAATACTACTGACATTACAAGGCTGCATGACTCCTCCTCGTAGGGCTTACTTTCTTCTGCCCTGTAGAATGTTCAGCATCACTGGATATCAGTACTCTCCCCTCAGCCATGGGAACCAAAAATGTCTCCTCTGGATGCTGCCAGAAGTCACCACCACACTAAATGTTCAGACAAATTTACATCTAGAAAGGTGTAAATTAATGACATGTATAATTTACAGATAACAATCGTACAGATTCTGTTTGTTTCTGTAGGGGCAAACCAAACAATTTATGACAGAACTAAGATTTATAAGTAAAAAGCAAACAATAAAAACTCCAATTCTTCCAAATCAGAGATACAAGCAGATACAGTGGTCTAGGGCACTTGATATCGTAGCCATTGTAATCAGAAATACAGTGAAAGTGCAGGCTTTATATTCATTTTAGTAACCTTTCCCCCTGCTGTGTTGAAATTTTTCATCTTGTCACCTTTGGTTTAAACCTGGATATCATAAAAGTGAGACTGTTAAGCCTGGAGGATAAGACTAACTTTAAACTTGAGACCACTACATTGTACTTGAAAGCTTTCCATTTTGTGTGTGATTTAAAAATAAAAAGTATGCCTCATTTTTAAAATAATCCAATTCTAAACTCTTACTTTTCTCTCAAGGAAACTACTACACTTATGTTATTACCCTATCAACAGACTGTATCTCTAAATGATAAAAACACAAAAGAACCAAATAAACTGGGGCCAGGGATTTGGCTCAGTGGTGCTGTGCTGCCTGGCAGGTGCTAGATCCTGAGTTTGACCCCTGGTTTCACAATCAACCAATAAATCTATCAACCAACCAATCAACCAAATAAACTTTTTTATTTCTCTAGGAGATTAGCCACAAGGTATTTTCTCTGTTTGAAATTCTGATATAAGAAGATACTTAAACTTAACGAACTAGAGAAAAGACTATGCCTAAGCAACATCAACTTTGAATGAAATTTTAAAAAATAACTGTACTCCTCTGTGACCTGTCGGGATGGGAGAGCCACAGGGTGAATAATGCAAAGCCTAGAATCCAAAATGCTATAATTCAAGAATTCTCTATCCTTCCAAAAGCAAAGAAATGTATCTGTAAACTCTGCAATCTCCATGAGAATAAGTCTACGCTTGAGATGTCACAGGAAGAAGTTTACAGGGCCAGGGATTTAGCTCAGTGGTTCCGGCGCCTGTCTAGCAAGCGCAGGACCTAGGTTAGATCCCCGGTAACCACATACCTATACTGGGCATGGAGACTCACCCCAGCAGCAACCAGTACCACATACCACAGTACCAGGCATGGTGGCTCGCGCCTGTAATCCCAGCACTCAGGAGGCAGAGGCAGGAGGATTGCTGTGATGTGAGTTGGAGGCTGAGCTCAGGGCCAGCCTGAACCACAAAGCGAGACCCTGTCTCAAAAAACCTTAAAAAAAAAAAAAAAGTTTACAAACTGCTCACGCTCTTAAATTGACACTATATAAACCCTTAAGTGCACTCAGGAAACAGGAGAGGAACAGGCAGGATTCCCAAGCTAAATATAATTCTACAAAATCTCTCCACAATAACAAGACTTCCACTCCTTCTTCTGGAAATCAAACACAAGCACAGGTCAAATTTCCCAAGAACCAGATATTATGGAAATTTCCATAGTGCCACTTAATGTATTCAGATTGTTGCTTTGCTACTTTATTCATCAAAAGAATGCTACAAATTATGTCTTCTATTATCCTCAATAAAATACTCATTGCTTCTTCCTGACTGCTGTAGTAAACTATGGTCAAATAATCAAGCAGAAAAATGTTTGAAAATTAAAAAGAAAGAAATTGTTTTTTGTATTATCTACTCAGAAAGACCTAACAACCAAATACAAACCATATGCCTCAACATGAAATTGTCAAATTTATCTATGGCCATACCACTCATGAAGTGTCTAATCTCATCTGATCTTGGAAGCTAAGCAGGGTCCAGGCCTGGCTATTACGTAGAGAGATAGTCAAATTTGTTGGGGGTGCTCAGTACAACACTAACCTCATCAAAGTCAAGTGCATCCCCAAAAAATGAAAAGAATTTAAAGGCATTAATTATGCTAGCACCAGAAATACAAGTTCCTAAAACAATAAAACTGATATGAGTTTTAGATAGAATAAATCTAAATGCCCATCAACTAGACACTAGATAAAGAAGATGTGGTTCTTCTATAAAGTGGAATACTATTCAGCCACAAAGGATGATAAATTTGAATCTTTTATACTCAAATGGATGGACTTTGTGAACATACTCATAAGTGCAATAAATAGGGCACAGATATGTAAATACTGTATCTTTTCTCTGGTATGAGGAACTGAAGGTGTAAATGAGTTCTAAAATGCGTGACAGGTATTGTGAAATAGAAGGAAAATATTCAAAGGGAAAAAGGGGGAAGGGGCAAGTAAAGAAGAAAAAGAAAAACTTTGATGATTAAAAAGAAAACAAAGCTTATATAAATACGGGGTGGGAGACTTGGGGGGACAAGGGAATGGGTAAAAAAAGAATTAGGTCATGTCAAGTACTAGCAGAAATTCTCAATGTTGACTGTAATCACAATGTGTATATAAAATGTACCAATGAAACAATTTTTAAAAAACTGGAGAGGCACATGTTGAGTTTTTGGACAAAAATATTCAACATCACAAAATCCTATTTCTCCATACTGTTAAAAATTGCGGTAAAAGTACTTGAAAAAGCTGAAGAAAATGAGATTTACATATAAATGTTTAAATAATATGCATATATAAGTATATGATATATATATATATTTTTTTTTGACAGTTTCTTACTATGTTGCCTAGACTAGCTACCTCAGATTCTGAGTGCTAGGATTAGTGGGCATGTAACACCATATTTGGCTTTAAAATATTTTAAATTAAAAATTATGCATAGGTTATACTCTTCTCTATACTTTTCTGAAGGATTAAACTATTTCACTATTTTAAAAACAGAGTACTGTCAATCATTTTAATGAATTTATAATTATTACCCAACATATTAATCTTACTGATACTACCCCACTTTTTACTTTTAATGTTTCTTACCACCCCCTCCCAGGTGGTTGAAGTTACAGCATAAGCTAACCTAATATTTATGCATGCATGCCTGAATGTGAAGAGTAGAAGTACTTCTTTTACTCTCTTTCCATCTACTGAGTACATGAACATTTTCTATTAGGTTTAATTTTTCAGACAGTAAACACAGCTCAGGCAGTGTTTGAACCTCTGCAGTCATCCACAAACCTCAGGGTATTTAGGAATTATACACAACATTAAAATCATACATTTTTATTTCAGTTTGTTCTTCCTCATGAGTATAAGACTGTGTGAAATGAAAATGATTCCAAGTGTTCAGTGGCATGGCCGTTATTCAAAGGAGCAAACAAAAATCAGAGCTTCCTTTTTTCTCAGGGACTTGGTACATAATACAGCAGGAGAGTGAGAAAGCCCTGTGTGCTTGCGAAGGGGTGGGGGTTGGGGGTGTGTGGGGAGGTTGGAGACTAGTGAAGCACAGGGAGAAAAGGAAACCTGGGTTGAGGGAAGTCATTGAACAAGGAAGTTACAGTGGTATTTCTGTTATCTACTTTAAAAAGAGACTATTTAGGGCCGGGGAGTTAGCTCAGTGGTTCTGGCGCCTGTTTTGCAAGTGCAAGGACCCGGGTTCGATCTCCGGTAACCACATACCATACTGGGTGTGGAGACTCACGCCCTGTAGCAACCAGTACCACATACCACAGTGCCAGGCGTGGTGGCTCATGCCTGTAATGCCAGCACTCAGGTGGCAGAGGCAGGAGGATTGCTGTGATGTGAGATTGAGGCTGAGCTCAGGGCCAGCCTGAACCAAAAAAAAAAAAAAAAAAAGAGAGAGAGAGCGAGCGAGAGAGACTATTTAAACAAGATAATTAAATATGAGAAAATGAAAGGACTAGTCACCAAATATCAGAATTTCTGAACATCTGTCTACACAATGGAGCTCTCAAAGACCCTCCATTTTAAGACTGAAGGAAGAATTAGATAATGTGTGTCAAGGCAAGTCATATACCAATTTAAGTGCAAATAAGTATGCCAAGGAAACTGTTTAACTATGGTTAAAATCCAGTTCAAAAATATAGATTATATTCAATACAGTGTCAACCTTAAACACTACTGTAAATGATGCTGTCATAAGAATTACTGGAGGAAGGAGGTTGCTTTTATTAATGCCACTTGAAATCTTTGTTCATTCCAAAGAATACGGCCTATGAGTCCTTAGGGTCTGTCAAGATGATCTGGCTATCCACAAAGTCAAAACTTTTTTCATTAAAATATTTGTCTTTTTCACTGTGCTGATTTCAGCACAGATGGTGCAACAGCAACAGCAGGTATAACAAGTGGCATCCACACACACCAGGGCAGCATTAACAAATGGTGCCACAGTATTATATACTGCCTTACATGAGCGATTAGATAAAAAAATTTACATTATTCTACAAAGTCTCTGATGAACAGTTAGAAGTGTTTGGTTAAATTTCAGCCCGATGGTACACAATCTTTCCCATTCTATGACATCAAATGGCAAGTAAACACTGAACTCCTATAGGATACCAAGTATCAAGGTTGGTAAGTACCCAGAATATACTTGCATACAGCTGGAAGCTGTATTACCTACTTTCTACACAGAGAATCATTGTTAACTTGAAAGAGAAACGAACAGAAAAATCATGGTGACTTAGTCTTAGATATCTGAGAGAAAATTTTCTCAAAATTCAATGAAAGAAGCCCATCTTTTCAAAGAAAAGCATGGAACAGTATTTGCTGCCACTAAATAAAATTCAGCCTTTCATATAAATATTATAAGTTTGAAATAGCTGTACCTAGCGCCATAAGCTTCACAACATCCTAACGCTTAAAGACTTTACTGATGAAATCATTGATGCTGTTAATGAGTGTAGATTTCTGATATTTTATAATGAAATGTGTCAAGGTTTGAAAAAACTGCATAACTCAGTGAACTAGCATTCTCCTGATGAAGGATGAAGTTACAAAATTATACATGGGCAAAAGATTCATTCCAAATGCAAGATAGACCAATGAATTTTAATGTAAAAGTATAAAATGTCCACAGATGAGGTTCAGATTCTGTATTACAACTAAATTTAAGAAAGTATAACTTGTAGGATTAATTACTGCTTCTCTTCCCAATTATGTAAGAGGTAGGTTTTCTTCAGTTACTTAAATCAAACAACATATTACAACAGACTTGAGTACAGAGTTGAGATGAAAAATCTAGCTTATTTAAGCTAGACATTGATAAGATAATGCAAAACACTACTCTTCTCACTAATATTTTTTAGAAAATACATTTGTTTTGGGCCGGGGAGTTAGCTCAGTGGTTCCGGCGCCTGTCTTGCAAGCGCAAGGACCCAGGTTCGATCCTCGGTAACCACATAACAATACTGGGTGTGGAGACTCATGCCCAGCAGCAACCAGTACCACATACCACAGTGCCGGGCGTGGTGGCTCACGTCTGTAATCCCAGCACTCAGGAGGCAGAGGCAGGAGGATTGCTGTGATGTGAGTTGGAGGCTGAGCTGAGGGCCAGCCTGAACCACAAAGCGAGACCCTGTCTCAAAAAAAAAAAAAAGAAAAGAAAAGAAAATACATTTGTTTTTCATAAAAATAATAAATGTAATCATGTGTAAAGGGGTCCCAAGATCAAAAAGGTTTTTGGTGGTTTTTTTTAGGTTTTTTGAGACAGGGTCTTGCTTTGTAGTTGAGGCTGGCCCTGAGCTCAGCCTCAAACTCATGTCACAACAATCCTCCTGCCTCTGCCTCCAACTTGAAAATGAAAATACAGCCTTTACACATGCTTCATTTACTATATCTGCAGGACAGTACACATAAGCCATTATTAGTTCAGTGTTTAAAAGACTAGTATTCAACATCTTCAAAGAATATTTATTTCCACAGTTACACATTTTTCTTCAAATATAAAGTGCTGGGATTACAGGTGTGAGCCACCACGCCCAGCACTGTGGTATGTGGTACTGGTTGCTGCTGGGCATGAGTCTCCATGCCCAGTATTGTTATGTGGTTACTGGGGATGAACCCAGGCCCTTGCGCTTGCAAAACAGGCACCAGAACCACTGGGCTATATATCCCTGGCCCCCAAGATCAAAAGTTTTGAGAATTACTACATTAAAGTGATTCAAACTAACAAGTAGTGTAGATAATAAAATTGTAGTATTATAAAGTACTATAAATAAATATTATAGATAAATGTCAAGAGAGCAATAAGTAACATGTATCCACTGATAATCTAAGGAATATAGTGTAATTCAGTAACAAGTTTATAATCAGTAATAAGAAAACTTAAAGTAGCAGCTGTACAGTAAATGCTAACACAACACATACACAAACACAGAAAGCTTGACTCAACCCTTTAAACATTATTCATTTGATATACACTTCCCAAAAAATGAGAAATGCACCAAATCAACATTTCCCTTAGTTGCTCAAAAATTCAACTTGAAAATGAAAACACAGCCTTTACACATGCTTCATTTACTATATCTGCAGGACAGTACACATAAGCCAGATCACAACCTCTCCATCATTAGTTCAACAAAAGACTAGTATTCAACATCTTTAAAGAATATTTATTTCCACACTTATACATTTTTCTTCAAATATAAATGAATGTGTTCTAAGACATATGTTTCCTGGTACCAAATTAAAGCATGAAAGGAAAGCAGGTCACTGCCAATTATCTTGGCTGCTACTTTATCTGGGGAATACGTCTTATGATAATGTGAAGAGCAGCTAACTAAGTGTCACCCCACACAATGCCACCTATCAGAGTAGCAAAGAAAAAGTTGGGAAAAAAATTATCTGTGTCAAAATAAAAATATAATGAGCAAAAAATAAAGAAAGGAACAAAGAAAATTTTTAATCAACTGAATCTTAAGCATCCGAAGAGAAACAGATGCTTTAAGAGAAAATAGCCACACTTGTGACTCACTAACAAGCTCTCTCACATAAGCCTAAAAAATATCCTTAGAGTTCTAATAATTCTTAGGAGGAAATCAGTGACTTGAATCCATCTACTTTTTGTCTAGTCTTGTTCTAGGCATTATAGACCATAAGCATAGGAACAAAATGAGCAATATAAGCCAAACTGCCCTATGAGTCTAGATAAGAGACAACAAAGGCTAAATCAGTAAAGGAAAGGATGCTTATGACAATAAAATACAGATAAAGAAAAGAAAAGACAAGGGGAAAAGCAGAGGCCCCAGTGCAGGACATTACTATTATTAAGGGAGGGATTCTGGCAGATGTGCCTAGAAGAAGTTGAAGGTGATGGTAGAAATTTCACAGAACCATTTTGGACTGTATGATAACCAGATATATGCCTATCTAATTTCTACTACAGAAATGACCAAATGAGGCAAATGACCAATTGGAATATAAGAGGATGCCAAAAACTATTATGGTCAAGAGAATGGAAGGATAATGCATCACTGACAGAAATATGCATATATGGAGAAAAAAGAATGGAGAAATGAATTTATGTTCTACCTTCTAGATTTCAGATAACAGGAAATCCCAAAGGATTATCTAATAAGATTACTAACGATACAGGAATGGGTATTACGTGAGATTAGACTTTCTTATTGCTACCACCCTGTTCCAAGCCACTGTCAAATAGCCCCTCTACAGTAATGGCCTTCTCTTTCTACTCCAACCCGCCTCTTACTTTCATGGCTTCCTATTTCATTGAAAGTAAAATCCCAAATCTTTACATTGCTTTTATAAATCCCTCCATGACCCCTAAGCTGACCCTTTCCCTCCAGCTGAAAAGCCTACCCCACCCCCTTGCTCATTCATCTCTCTGACTTTGCTATTCCTAGAACAAGTCAGGCTTGCTGCCACTCTAGGGCACTTGTCATTACTCTTCCCTCTGTCTTAAAAACTCCTGGCTCTCTAACTCCGTATTGCTACTTTGCCTCCACATCACTAATTTGCCACATCTGCAGTGGGGCTCCAAACTGATCACTTTGCTTAAAACAGTGCCAGCCCCACACTCTTTCTAGTACTGTCCTCCTGATTCCATCTGCCATTCTTTTCCCAGTGAACTATTCACCTCCTAGACAGCAGTGTCAATTTACTTCTGTTTATCATCTGCAGCTGTCTCCTCTATAATACCAAAAAACTCCAAACAAACAATAAAACAAAACAAACACAAGTGCTACAAAATCTTAGATTTTGCTTCCTAAAACATGCCAAGCTGCAGGAAAAAGAGCCAATTTGTTTCATGCACTGCTACAAAAGGATCAGAGACAAAACTAAAAGCAAAACACTCATATTTCTCCCAGTACATCCTAACTCAATAATGGCTTCACCAGCCATCCAGATGCACCTGCTAAGAAAACCTGGAAACCATTCTAAACTTCTCACTTCCAGCTCATTATCAAAAGCTGGCAAAATTACAGATTATATCTAAAACATGAGCCTTATTTCCTAACCCCCCACCATACCTGTTCAAATTTTCTTCATATCTAGACTAGACTATTAAGTCCACAACTGACCTTTTTTGATTTGTCCTATCTAGGACTATTTAGTTCATTTTAGATAGGTTTGCAAACAAGAAAAAGCAGATTGAAAAGTAGATTACCTGCAGGCTAGAAAAAATGAATTTTATCCTCATTTTCTTTCCCCATTTATGCACACTTACTCATGTACTTCACGGTCAACTCCAAATATCTCCACTTTTAAAGCTTTTTCTGTTCCCTCAGGCAAAGTGCTCATGCGTTTTTCCTCTCTGTACCCAGTCCCATCTGAGCACTTACTGAGGCAATTACTTTTTCACATATCAGTTGCCTCACTAGACAGATTTTAGTACAAGATGGCAAACTTATGGTATGTATGTTTCTATGTTAAGAAAAAAGATGTTAAGTTGTTTTTCTAAACTAAACCTCAGTATTCATGTTTAATTGCAGTGTTGGCACTTTTCAATAATAAGTAGGTTTTGGGTTGCAGCCTGGTACTCGGTATCCAAAAGGTTCCCCATCACTCTTACAGTCATATTCTAGCACAGGGGCTGGTACAAAAACTGTGCTGAACAGATGAACACTTTGTTGAGAATTGGCAGTTATAAAAATGAAAATTGAAGTTTGAATAAAAATGGTGATTTAAGTGATGCCAAAGACAGAAAAAACTAGAATCATATCAACAAATAGCAGATAAAAATACTAACCTGAACATCCATGCTGGCAATGGGGGAAATGAGAAACACGAGGCATTTCTAGAGCCAGAGGTAATTGAAATAGAGATTCACAGAAAATATTTAATAGAGAAATAGTTCTTTGAGATTTCACAGAGAAATATAGAAACGGAAGAAAGGCTAACTCAAAATAGACAAAAAATAAAATATATTTTTTCAAATAAGAATATTCAAGTAGAAATAAATTAACTGGGTTCATAAAATGTTAACAATATGCATACTATTTTGCTTAAAGGGAAACACTGTAATAGTCCCCTCTAATTCCATGCAAATATGGAGAACTCAACTATTGGAAAAACAGACTCAAAAAATGTCTCTCAAAAATCTACACTACCATATTAACAGAAAGCATAAAGCTATTAAATCTAAAGCTCTAAACATACTGTATTCAAGGAAATTTTTTAAATAAAGTTCATTTTATAAGCCTGTGCACAATCAAAAAGAACTAGTTTAGGAAACTAATTTTATAATAAGCAGGTACAGTTCTAAACTTCAAGTAAAATGTAAACCTATTCAAAATAATGCCTTTTTATACTCCAATGTTAAATAAACAACTTACTCCCTATAAAGCCATGCATATATTACAACAAAGATGTAGAATTTTAAGAGTTTCTACCATTTATTTAAGAGTTCTTAGTGATCCAAGGAACCCACTTGTAGAATTGCTATTTTAATTACTAGGAACGGTATACACATAAGACTCAGCAGAGAAGGAGATAAACTGTTAACAACTCTAGAAATTTGTATTGCTCATCCAGGCAATAAAGGAACATTAAATATAAAAATCTTTAGTAAGAGCACAAGGGTCAGAGTTTGATCCCCAGTAATGGAAAAAAAAAAAAAAATTCTCTACTAGGGACTGGGGATTTAGCTTAGTGGCACAGTACCTGCCTGGCAAGTGTAAGGTCTTGCGTTCCATCCCTTGAACCGCCTCCCCCAAAAAACCCTCTACTAACTAAATTTTAACAAATAACATATATCCAGACTGTGCTAAAATGCACACATATGCCTTAAAATGTAAACTTCAAAGTGCACAAAAAAGGAGATCATAATAGTAATAACAACTTCTATTTATGCATCATGCACAATGTACTAAGCACCGTTCTAAGAATTTTAAATGTATTCATATTTAATATAAATGTAAGAAATTACTATTCTCATTTCACAAATGAGGAAACTGTACCAGTTTTTGTTTTCTGAGATAGTGTCTAACTTTCCCAGGCTGGCCTCAAACTTTCAACTTTCCTGCCTTAGTCTCCAGAGAAGCAGGGATGACATGTATACACTACTGTGCCTGGCTATCCATGAGGAAATTAATAGAAAAGTACAAAGGAGCAATTGCATAAGACAGGAATAATAAGCAAAAACATTCTGATCTGCAAAGTTTCTGTTCTACAAAAAAATTCTTCAGTTGTACAAAATCAAGAACAAACTGTCCAACTCCAGAATAAGGATGACATCTTGATCCTTTTCCATACTTTGCCAAGATAATCCTTAAAAGACCATATTCACTCAAGAGTACACTATAACCAGAAATGGAAACACAAAATGTTCAAAAAGAACACAGCAATAAAGAATTTCAATTATAAAAATTAAGATTAATTTTGAAGATAACATGTTACCTTTCTAAATCTAAAAGACAAAATCTCAAACTGCTTAGATGCACCTCTACTATACTCAGGACATAGCAACATACAGTAGTTGCTAAATGTTGAACTTTCTCCACTATGAAATGTATATGCTGAAGATAGTTACTTTAATATTTTCTACCTCCCATAATAACACTATAAATTATAAGAGCAATATACAGTGCAGGTAAATCAATCGTTTAACTTAGAACATAAAAGATATGCACTTATTTTGTTAAATCCTACATTAAGAAGAAAAAAAACCCTGATGCTATAGGTTAGTTTATGCAGTATTGGTAATCCAAATACCACAAAAAATTTATTAAGGATTTTTTTCTTTTTCTTTTTTTTGTTTTAAGACAAGATCTCGCTTTGTAGTTCTGGCTGCCCTGAGCTCAGCCTCAAACTCACAGCAATCCTCCTGCCTCTGCCTCCCAAATCCTGGGATTATAGGCATCAGCCACCACACCTGTCACTGTGGTATGTGGTTCTGACTGCTGCTGGGTGTAAGTTTCCATGCCAGGTATTTTTGTATGTGGTTACCAAGATTGAACCAAGCCCTTGCACTTGCAAGGCAGGCGCCGGAACCACTGAGCTAATTCCTGGCTCTATTAAGAATGTTTTTAAGGGCCAGGGAGTTAGCTCAGTGGTTCCGGCGCCTGTCTTGCAAGCGCAAGGACCCAGGTTCGATCCCCGAAACCACATACCATACTGGGCATGGAGACTCATGCCAGCAGCAACCAGTACCACATACCTCAGTGCTGGGCGTGGTGGCTCACAACTGTAATCCCAGCACTCGGGAGGCAGAGGCAGGAGGATTGCTGTGATGTGAGTTGGAGGCTGAGCTCGGGGCCAGCCTGAACCACAAAGCGAGACCCTGTCTCAAAAAAACCTAAAAAAAAGTTTTTAAAAAATAATGATATTCTTAACATACTATAATTTCTAACAGTGTCCTTTGTAATGCATAAGATACACAAAAATCAAAGATTCTTATACAACCAAGCTTTAAATTATATATGAGAAATCAGTTCTATAAATTGAAGAGAAGTGTTATTTCAATAATGTTCTCAATTCAGTGAAGGATAAAACCAAGAAACATGAAAATAAATAATCATGTTTGGACACCAGAGAAAACTTCCCCTCCTACTTACAAATTGAATCAGTTGCTCCCAATTTAATAAAGTATTAGAATATCTCACTGCTATGTAGCTGGGTGGTAGAACACTTATTGCTATGACAAATACAATTTTAAAACTACATACAAAACTTCTTGGAAGCCTGTACCAATTTAGTTTGGTGATGGTGGTGGGAGGTGACACTAGGACCCATGAACCGCCTTAGAATGAGCTACATTCTAAGCCTTTCTTATTTATTTTGTAAATTCTGAGACAAGATCATACTATGCTGCCCAGACTGGCCTCAAACTTGTGATCTTTCTGCCTCAGCCTCCCAAGTAGCTGGATGACAGGTGGGCAACATTCTACCTGGCTGAAAGTTAAGCATTATGTAATAAAAAGGCCTTCTTATTATACAAGGACAGAAGCATAAAATTTAGACTTAAATATCACCTAATATTAAGCAGTATTTTTACAGTACAATTTATACTTCCTCAGTATCAATTTAACAAAACAAGCAAAGATGATCTTATCCTGGCAAAACTGAGAATGTTATTTCTCCAGCATCTTAAAAGGCAGTTCTATGCACTACATTCTTCCATCTGCTTTGTTCTATATATTCAGTTCCCAAAAGAAAATCGCTTCTTAAGCAATGGGCAAAATTTCATTAATCACAACACAATATTAACCAACGAAGAAGCATGATACTACAAACAGAGATGGAATAACACATGGAAGAGGCTTGGTAATGTACCTAAGCAAACAGGAATGTACATTAAGAAAACATCTCTCTATTAATCTGTACAGGATCCTATTAAATAATTCTATTCTCACTTACCTGATGAGCTCTCAGTAAATACTGTTAAGGTCTGTCCTCCAACACTTTGCAAAACAAATGGATGCTCCCTAGGAGCGCTGACTGAAGCTGGCTTTCCGCCAATATCATGAATATTTGCAAGATCTTCATTCAAAGTAAATGACACCTAACAGACATCAACCAGAGTTTATTACAATAGACATTTATATTCAAAATACCTGTACATAAATTTTTATTATAAATCAAATAATGTTTTTAGATGTCAATCTTTTACTGGTCATTTTACTAAGCATTTTTTAAACCCCATAAAAAGTCCTTCATAAGGCTGAGGATTTAGCTCAGCGCTTCAGCACCTGCCTTGCAAGCACAAGGGCCGGGTTCAATCCCCAGTGACCACAAACAACAATGCTGGGTGTAGAGACTCACATCCACCAGCAATCAGAACCAGACCACAGTGCCAGATGGGGTAGCTTATGCCTGTAATCCCAGCATTTAGGAGGCAGAGGAAGGAGGATTGCTATGAGTTCAAGGCTGAGCTCAGGGCCAGCCTAAACTATAACAGCAAGACCCTGTCTCAAAAAAAAAGTCTTTTATATTTATTCTTGCCAAATGAGCTAATATTTTCAGAATATAAAGAATTCCATTGTACTTGGAAAGGTTAAAAGTGATATATTTACCCTGAGAAGTTTACTTTCATAAACAGGGTATATTTTCTCTTTTTGTTCTTAATGATAGTGGATAAGTACATGATAATGTTTTATTTTTTAACATTCTAACAAATACAACTAAATATAAGGGTAACTCAATATTAAGGTTTAGAATAGAAAGATAATAGACATCTTTTTAAAATGGCTTTTACTATATATACCAGATCTCCCCAAAGGAACACACTTCATAGTAAAGAAATTTATAAACATAAAATTATTGATCTTCCAATCATATAGAAAGATCATTTTATATATACATATATATGTATATATAAAATACTACACTGTTATAGGGTAAGTACTGTATATTATTATAAACTAAACTCACTAGGTCAAAATCTAAAGTCTTCAAAAAATTCAAATCAAATAAATGCCTTTGCATTACACTAAAGTAATGCTAAAATATTACTGAAATTATATTCAGGTTTATAGTACTGAAAGAAGGGATGTTCAGATTAAAGAAGAAAAATGTTAAGAATAAACAACTAGAAAAGAATTTCCTGAATCACACAAAGGAGGCATTTATACCTTGATGTGTTTCCTTACCATCAGCCATTCATTTGGCTTTGTCCAGAAAAAAATCAATACCTTCTCTTAACTACTAGGAATGAGAAGTAAAACAATCTCACATTTTAAATAAAATTTCATATAAATAATCTTACCTCAGTCCTTCCTTGATTCCTAAAAGAAGGGAAATATTTAAAATTAATTAGATTTCATATTGCTTTAAAGCATGTGTTAAGAGCTAAAATAATGCTACTTCATATTATATAAAATATTACATTTATACAGACTACTTGTCATAATTATATTTTGACCAATTAATGATTTTATTATTAATTCTAATCTTTATCTCTAGGTATTTTTAGCCTTCAGTAGCAGGTGAATGCAGATAAATACAACAATTAAACAGTACTGTTTAACTAAGGAAAGACAAAAGATTTTAAAAAAATAGCCAGGGGTGGTGGCTCACATTTGTAATCCTAGCACTTGGGAGGCAAAGGAGAGGGACTGCCATGAGTTTGAGGCTCGCCTGGGCTACACAGTGAGTTTAGGGTCAGCCTAAACTACAAAGTGAGACCCTGTCTCAAAAAACTAAAAAAATTTTTTAAATTTATTTAATAATTTTCCTCACTATAAAAATATATGCCCAGTATGTAAATATTTTTAAGATTGACAGCCAAAGTTTTTAGTCTTAATTTCACTGATACTAGTGAAATCCTGATATAAGTACACAATGTACGCCTATGTATTTGAATTACTTGTTTTCAAATTAACTTTACAATTATGAAATTAATCTGCGTCCTATTTGAATAGCCTTAATCTTTTTGAAACATTTATTTACCTACTACATGCCAAGAACTAAATGTAAGGTCCTTGCTCTAGTTGGTAAAAGGCAAATTTAAAGTTCACTTAAGCGAGACACTGCCAGGATTAGACAGGAAAACACCATTTCCTCCATGTTAGTCCTCAAGGGATGGATGGCTCAACAAAGAGGCAGCTCTGAGCCAGCTCTTGAAGGTTACTCAGATTCACAGGGAGTGATAAGATTTGGCTAGAAGAGTGGAGTAAAGCCAGGAATAGTGAGGCTGGGTGTACAGTGACAGAACATGTGCTTATCATAGGGAAAGAAGGCTCTAGTTCAATCCTCAGCACCAAAAAAAAAAAAGAAGCAGCAGCAAAAAATAAAACAAAATAAAAAATACTGAGGTCAACAAAAAGGGAGACCGAATGTTAAACCACGGAAGATCAGAGTATGAAGCAGGGACTTTATTATTTAGGCAATGGCAAGCCAGAGATACGGTCTGAACAAGAACAAGAACAAAGACCATCCAGCAAACCTGCACCAGAAAATATATAGAGAATGGATTAAAGGTGGCCAGAGTTATGAAGACCAGCGAGGAGACCGCTGTTTATCCACAACCCCCAGCTGAGTGCCAGCTGCCCTCAATCAGTCTCTCAGTTACTATGCAGCTACTTCTCACCCACTAGGCCTTGTGCTAGAAGTCTGGTACAGTGTGCGATACAGGCCCTGTCCTCAAAGAGGACCCAGTCTCATGAAATAGGTCCAACCTATGAAAAACTATAAACACCCCAAATGCAAATTAAACAAATTGGTTGTATCTTGTCAAAATGATAAAATTTTATGATGGCGGCACAACATACTGTCAATGGAAATGCAGACTAGAAAGCCAGTAAAAGACAAATTATCTGAAATGAAAACACATCTAGCACATTCATTCTCACCGCAGAATGGCAATGTGAGGTCACATGGTCTTTTAGGCTACACTAAGTAGTCTGGATTCTGGACTCTCTACTGTAGACTTTGTCACTTTTTCACTGCATGCTAAAATACAAAGTCAATCTCTTCTTTATTGGGAAAGTACTACCAAAATAGGTGAGAACGTTTTAAAATGCAACAAAAAAGTATGAATTTACATGGTTCCAGCAAACACAAGGTCCCGAGTTTAATCCCCAAGTTTGATCCCCAGTAACCACATACAATAATTCCAGGGGTGGTAACTCACATCCACCAGCAATCAGTACCACATATCACAGTGCCAGGTGTGGTAGCTTACATCTGTCATCCTAGCACTCAGGAGACAGAGGCAAGAGGATTGCTGTGAGTTTGAAGCTGTCTTGGGCTACAGAGTGAGCTCAGGGCCAGCCTGAACTACAAAGAAAGACGCTGTCTCAAAAAAAAAGAAAAGAATTCACAGCTTTGCTTAGAAATGTGGAGGATGTGGCAACAATTGGCCTCCAGGTAGGCTTGATGTATGTTTAGGGAGGTCGTGATCCACTATAATCGCCGCCCCAGTACTTCTGAACTCAGCTTCTAGGGGCATTTATCATAGTTGCCTTTAGGACACAGGTGCTATGGATGAAGCAAATATAAAATCACAGAAGAGTCCTGTAATATTTACTGAACAGAATGGAGGTAAACACAAAACCCACATGAAAAGGAATGAAGTAGCTTGAGGTTCAGCACTAGACTGTTTATTTGAGCTTGCTCTATTTTCCAGATGTAGGCATTCATTGCTATGAATTTTCCTCATAGAACTACTTTCACTGTGTCCCATAAATTCCGATATGTTGTACTGGGGTTATCATTTAGTTGTAAAAACTGTTTAATTTCTTCTTTAATTTCTTCTGTGACCCATTGGTTGGTCAACAGAGTCTTGTTCAATTCCCATGTGTTTGTGAGGATCCTGGAATTTCTTTTGCTAGTCAGCTCCACTAAGAAGCATATGAAGAAATGTTCAACAACACTGATCTTTCAAGAGATGCAGATGAAAACAACACTGAGATTTCATCTCACTCCACACAGAATGGCTGCTATTTCAGAATTAGCCAGCAACAAATATCGGTGAGGCTGTGGAGAACAAGGAACCCTTCCCCACTGTTGGTGGGAATGTAGACACATACAAACCCTGTGGAAATCAGTGTGGAGATTTCTCAAAAAGTTAGGATTAGAGGTCCCATTTGACCAGGCCATTGCTCTGCTAGGTATATACACAAAAGAATTAAAAGATTCATATCACAGTGACATTTGTGCACTCATGTTGATAGCTAAATCTTGGAAACAACCAAAATGTCTACCAACTGGAGACTGGATAAAGAAGATGTGGTTCTTTCACTCTGCCATAAAAAATGATAAGACTACATCATTTATACTCAAATGGATGTACCTTCAGGATGTCCTCATAAGTGAAATAAATAAGTCACAGATGTGTAAATACCGTATCTTTTCTCTGATAGAAAATGAAGATGTGAGTTCTAGAATAGAAATATTAATATGAAATAGAAAATATTTAAAAGGAAATAGGGTATAGGGGGAAAATGTGATGGTTATAAAAAAAGAAACAAAGCTTATGTATATAGGGGGCAGAAGGTTGTAGGGTAGGTAGTGGACTGGTAAAAAAATGAGAATTAATTTGTTGTGTCATACACTGGTACAAATTCCCAATGTTGAATGTGTGTTGAATGTGATATGTTTGAAGTTCCCCGAATTTCTACATTCCGAATGTGATTCAAATCTACAGATTTGAATTTAAAAAAAGGAATGAAGGCTTGAATTAGGCAACTATGAATTGCAAAGAGGAGGTGAATAGCAGGCTGTTGTTATCTGAAGCATGAAAATATGACTCAAAGTGGGCAGAAAAGGAAAAAAAGATGAATTAAAGATCATGCTGTCATTTCCAGTCTGGATACCTAGAAAATTAGGTAACTAGAAAAATCACTCAGACTCAATTAGAGAACACAGGAAGGGAGGATAACTTCATTTTGACATGTATAATTACAATAGCATTTTAGTGAGATCTGTAAAGGACTGATGAGTTCTGGGATGAGTCAGTTTTCTAGGAGAAAAAAAAAGTAATACTTGAGGATTTAAAACTTATTTTAGGCTGAGGATTTAGCTCAGTGGCTCTGGACCCTGCCTTGTAAGCACAAGGTCCCAAGTTTGATCCTGGTAACCACATACTATGCCAGGCAAGGTGACTTACACCAACTAGCAATCAGTACCACATGCCACAGTGCTGGGCGTGGTGGCTCATGCCTATAATCCCAGCCCTTGGAAGCAGAAGCAGGAGGATTGCTGTGAGTTCAAGGCTTGCCTGGCCTATCTGCTGAGCTCAGGGCACAAAGTCTGGGTTCAAGCCCCAGTATCACAAAAAAAAAAAATTGTTAAAATGGCAAGAATTATTACAGTTTTAAAATCACAATTAAAAATAAAAATGAGGGGCTGGGGATTTAGCTCAGTGGTTCTGGCTCCTGTCTCACAAGCGCAAGGACCCAGTTCGATCTCCAGTAACCACATAATAACACTGGGTGTGGAGACTCATGCCCAGCAGCAATCAGTACCACATACCACAGTGCCGGGTGTGGTGGTCACGCCTGTAATCCCAGCATTTGGGAGGCAGAGGCAGGAGGACTGCTGTGATGTGAATTGGAGGCTGAGCTCAGGGCCAGCCTAAACTACAAAGCAAGACCCTGTCTCAAAAAAATAAATAAATAAATAAAAATAAAAATAAAAATACATAAAAATGAGGCCTACGAACTAGCTAGGAAGAGCTGCCATTGGCTAAATTTTGAGCAAGGTGAACATCAGGATAAATGATATGGCAATGAATTATAACCTTCTCAGTAAAACAAGAATTCATTAAGTTGAATCCATAAATTGGAATTGAGTGAATTAGTTAAAAATTTTGTTAAAGAATGAAATACTTATATAATTCACCTCAGAATATGTAAATATTACAAAGATAAAATACTCAATTTATAAGGAGGAGCTTAAAAACACCCTAATACAGTGGCCAAAAATTAAGAACACCAGGAAAAGCACATAAACCTTGCTAGAATTCAGAGGAACAAGCATCATCTTTATTATATTCCTGCCAAGGATGTATAACTCAAATCTAATCATCATGAAATATCAGACAAACTCAAGTTTTGTAAAATAATTGTCTTGTAAATGTCAACATTATTGACATTTATACAAAATAAAAGTCAAGGAAAGACTTTAGAATGTTGAATGGAGAAAAAAAAAAAGACATGACAACAGAATGCAACCTAAGATTCTAGAATAAATCTTCTATTATAAAACAATATTGAGACATCTGGTAAACCTTCAATAGTTGCCATGCTTATGAACAGATGTACTGTGATTAGGCAGGAAAATGTCTTTATAAGAAATACACATTAGAGTACCTAAGGTGGACAGGGTATAATGTTACCAACTTACTCTCAAATGGTTGAGGAAAAACATGTTACTATCCTAACTTTTCTGCCTGAGATTATTTTAAAATAACCATAAATAATTTTAAAGCATGCCCTATTCTTTAGAGGTATAAAGGATGTTATTAATTTTTCTCTATAACAAACAATATGATTAACATCAATGGTTTATCAATCTTTGCATTACTAACTTGTTGTTTACATGGGATAAATTCACTGAAACTGACAGGGCCAGAGATTTAGCTCAGTGGTTCCTGTGCCTACCTAGCAAGCACAAGGTTCTGAGTTTGATCCCAGGATACCACCAATAACAATGCCGGGCATGGTGACTCACGCCTGTTAGTAATAAGTACCACATACTACAATGCTAGGCGTACTTGTTCATACTTGTAATTCCAGCACTTGGGAGGCAGAAGCAGGAGGACTGCTGAGTTCAAGGCTTGCCTGGGCTACATAGTAAGTTCAGGGCTAGCCTGAACTACAAAGTGAAACCCTGTCTCAAAAAATCTGAAATTGACAGAACTGCTGGATCAAACGCACGGATACTTTATTAACTTTTTAGCTTTCTCATCATCCCAATTCCACTGTAAGAACAAGCTTGCCTGTTTTTATTAGTAGAAGCATCAGAAATTGAGCATAATCTTGAGATGTGAGCTGTCAAAGACCACAATAGGATTATAGTTCAAATTAGTTTCGAGCAACAATATTTGTGCACTGTTATTTGTATATAAACACAATGGTGTTGCCAAACTGCCTTTCAAAAAGTTTGTTCCAATTTCTATGTCTATCAACAATAAAATGTTCTAACTATTAAAAAAAATTACATCTCACTGAATTTGTGTTTGCAGACTTTTTATTATTGGTGGGCCCCCACATAACTTACAATATTAAATAGTTTTAGACATAAAGCTACAAATTAAGTCTGCCTGGAAAAAGTCATTTTAGTATAGGCTGTGTGACTCATGATAATGGTTGTTAAATATAACATGACTCAAACACTAAGAAAACTGAATATACTGATGCAAGATGGTGATAAAGAAAGAAGGCTGGCTTTCAAATTAAACAAGCTAAACCAAAACTATAAACTAAAATATGGTACATGTAAGGTGTCCATAAAAAATAACCCAAGCTCACCAGTTTAAGAAATCACACAAAGTGCTTTACACAAATAGCCCAAATGTTATCAACAGTTAAAACAGGCTCTTATTTTTATCTTATTCACAAATGGACTCTTTTTTTTGAGACAGGGTCTTGCTTTTGTAGTTCAGGCTGGCTCTGAGAGCAGCCTTGAACTCACAGCAATCCTCCTGCCTCTACCTCCCAAGTGCTGGGATTACAGGCATGAGCCACCACACCTGGCACTGTGGTATGTGGTACTGACTGCTGCTGGGTAAGAGTCAATGCACCAGGCACTGTTGAATGTGGTTACCAGGGATCAAACGCAGGCCCTTGCACTTGCAAGGCAGGCGCTAGAGCCACTGAGCTAAATCCCTGGACTCTTTTTTTAAGTCTTAAATCAGAACTACACTTGGGAAGAGCTACATTACCAGCAGCATGCTTCTTTCTCTCCCTCTCTCTCCCAGTCTCTCTATCCTAGCTTTGTTTATTGGAACAAAAAACCATCATACCATAGAAACCTTTCTCCATGGAGCTTCCTAGCTTCTGGGCCATGATGCTCAGCATGCTGCTGCTTAGCTTTGGGAGATATGTTAGACAGGGACATCCAGACCTACACATTAGACACAAAGCTTTGGGCTACAGAGGACACATGATATGAACACTTAATGACTATTTTACATGACTACTGAATCTGTAAAGTTTTTTTTTTTTTTTTTGAGACAGGGTCTCGCTTTGTGGTTCAGGCTGGCCCTGAGCTCAGCCTCAAACTCTCATCACAATAATCCTCCTGCCTCTGCCTCCCGAGTGCTGGGATGACAGGTGTGAGTCACCACACCCGGCACTGTGGTATGTGGTACTGGTTGCTGCTGGGCGTGGGTCTCCACGCTCAGTATTGTATGTGGTTAACCGGGGATCAAACCCGGGTCCTTGCGCTTACAAGACAGGCACCAGAACCACTGAGCTAAATCCCCGGCCCCTGTAAAGTATTATTATGTCCTTTTTACTAATGAAGAAACATCCCAAAACACAGTGCTAGTAAGTGAAAATATTAGAACTAAACGTTAGGACTAATTCTAGACTCTTTACTAGTATGCCATATGGTCTTTCTGAAACCTTAGTGTCTTCATTTTTTATTTCAAAATACCTTTTTTTTTTTTTTTGAGCCAACATAGCTCATAAACTAGTTAATTTCCTCTCAAGATCATCAGCTAGCCAAGCACGGTAGCACACACCTGTGCTGTAATCCCAACACTTGGAGAGGCTAAGGAAAGAGAACTGCAAGTTCTAACCCAGCCTGGGCAACTTATTAACTGAGTGAGACTGCCTCAAAATAAAAAATGTTTTAAAAGACTAGAGATATAGTTCAGTGTAGAGACCTTAGGTTCAATCTCCTGTACAAAATCAGTAGTTGAGGGCTGGGGAGTTAGCTCAGTGGTTCTGGCACCTGTCTTGCAAGCGCAAGGGCCTGGGTTCGATTCCCGGTAACCACATAACAACACTGGGCGTGGAGACTCACCCCAGCAGCAATCAGTACCACATACCACAGTGCCGGGTGTGGTGGCTCACGCCTGTAATCCCAGCACTCGGGAGGCAGAGGCAGGAGGATTGCTGTGATGTGAGTTGGAGGCTGAGCTCAGAGAGCCTGAACTACAAAGCGAGATCCTGTCTCAAAAAACCTAAAAAATAAAAAATCAGTAGTTGATTACCTACCTTCTAGCTTTAGAAATATCTGAAGACAATTTACCTGGTTTTCATCTTCTCTTAATGGTCCTAATACTTTCCTGTGTTCCCACATTCCTCATGAACAATGACTGAAACAGTTTACTTATCACTCCTATACTCATGTCTATCCAAGAACAGCACTGAAAACCGAATATAATGCTGCTTTATGAGCCAACTGACAAACAGAAGAGTGGAATTATCATTCTAAACAACAAGCATCAATTCATGCAGCCTGCTGTTTATAGCCACGCAAATCTGATGACTCATATGTTCTAGATCAACTCTAATCCTGATAATCTAGTCACATGCGCTAAGGCATTTCTCATCTATCCTACACACCTGTGTAATAGTGATTTAGCAATTCAGCAACTGCAATGAAAACTAAATTAGGAATGTAAACAAGGGAGACTGGAGAACACAGCCAGAAGACCTACAGGTGAATAAGCTATTACAAGCATTTCCATAGCAATCTTAGGCTACTATTTCCATAAAAGGTCCAGATCTTCTACAAGACTGATTATACATCATGTTAGGTGGCTGGATCTTTGGCGTACATACAAAACACACACATACACAATCTGCTCCTAATGTCAGAAACTCTTCTTTGACCACAGGATTTTTCATTTTTTTCTTTCTTTATTGGCAGTACTGGGTGCTTTACCAGAGTTACATTCTCACCCCTTTTTGTTTTTTATTTTGACACAGAACTCACTAAATTGCCTACGCTGACCTCAAACTTGCAATTCTCCGACCTAAGCTTCTTTCTAAACTACTGGAATTACAGATGAGATGTAACTCAATTTCTGAGTACCTTGCCCACCACATATGCAGCCCTAGGGTCCATCCCTAATGTTGCAAAAAAGTGCATACTCTCATTTAATTTCTTACTTTTCAAACTATAAGGAAACAAAAGAATAAAACGGCTACTGTAACTAACTTATCATGGTGTTTTCATATACTGAGTCTACAAAAACTTACTGTATGTAGGTCAGACAGTATTCCAAACACTGGAGTTATAAGAGAAAAACCCTGGTCACGTAGCATTTATATTCCAGAAGGAGACATGGACAATATACAAACAAATACAGAGTACGTTGAAGGAGCATAACAGAAGGGTGACTATAAAAAGGGCTGATAAGACAGGACAGAGTATTGGGTGTTAATTTACATAGGGTAGTCAGAAAAGTCCTCAACGAGCCAATATTTGAACAGTGGTCCAAAAAAGTGCAGGAGTAAACCATGCTGCTACATAGAAGAAGTATGTTCCAGAGAAAAGGGACAAAAGAACAACATTTAGGACCAAGATGCATCAAGGAGATGATCAGAATTACCTGGAGTCAGGGAAGAGATAACACATGAACCATACATTTAAATACAATTTAGTAGTTTCCGTAGTGTAGTGGTTATCACGTTTGCCTCACACGTTTAAATACGATTTGGTATTTAAAGCTATGAAGTCAGTTGTGGTCACTAGAAAGTGAAAAGAAAAAAGAATAAAAAGAGAGAAAACTGAGGACTGAGCTCTGGAGTCATATAATTAGAGAATGAGATGAGAAGGAGCTGTCTATAGACTAAGAGCAGTCAATGAGGGAAGAGAACAAGATAGTGCTGTCCCAGACATGAAATGAAAAAGTATTTCAGGAAAGAAGTACTCAACCACATCAAATTCTGTTGAAAGTTAATTAGTAGGGCCACTATCTTAGTCTCAGATTTATCAATGTGGATACAGCAGACTGGTTTAAAAAAAGAAAAAGGAATTGTTCGTAGCCACAAGCTCTTTAGCACGGGAACCTATTGCCCCATGCTTGCATTTGGACCTGGCTAGGTAAGTTGCTTTGGCCAACTGGACTCCAACAAACAGACACATATGCAGGCTTGCAAAATGCTTGTGCTCTGGGCTTTCCCCTCTCTCATGATTAGGTAAATAAAGACACTGGAAAAGACACAAATGACCATTACCCATGTGATATCAAGCTGCTGACATTAATGAGGTCATCCTTGCCAAAAGGGGCAGATAGGGCAGCCTAGGTCAGAACCAATCTCCAGAATTAGGAACAAATAAAATGAATTTTGCTCTGAGCTACTAAGTTTTAGGCTGGTCTGTTATGATGCAAAAGCTAATTGAGAAAGAGGAAGCTATAGTGACAGTTAAAGAGCTGTTTCAATGATTTACAAGGGAAGGAATCTGACAAGTTTGATTAAAAATGAATGGATGTGAAGAATGGAACAAGAGATTTAGGCTGACATCAGCTGAGTTTTCAAGCCTTCGATTATGCTGTTCACTAGAAGTTCCCTACTCTCTTGAAATAACACAGTGGCACAGGCTTCTACTGAAGTACTTCTGGTGGTGATCCAGTTATGCCCAATCCAAGCACATCTCTCCCATGAGGGCAGAGGATAATGCATTGGGGAACTACTCTGCACATCTTCTTACAGGTTACTTACTAAACCACTTCTGAAAAGGACTGCCTGATGGACTCTAATTCTCATTTTCCAAGTAAACTGTTCATCTCAACAATGGTAATTATATTCAAAAGCACTTGTAAAATTTTCAAAAACAGCTTTAAAAAATGTCAATAATATGTAAATAACTTACTTGGCAATCCGTAGTTTCCCAACTTCACCTCTTCCAGGGGCTTTAGCCCACTGCTGTGACAAATATTTAGGAACCTAAAACAAAGCATTTTTCATATGATCAGTATGAATTACCCAGCGATTATGTAATTTACACAATATAATTAGTAAATAATAGAGCCATGATTCAAACCCTGACAGTTTGACTTCAGCATTTATTTCTAAACCACTGTATTACATTGTATCTGTAACAGGATACATGCCAACAGGTGGGTTTTAATTCTAAAAAAGATAACTGGAATAATACATGTTGAATCTTACTTCATATCTTCTAAGTAGTGTGGACTCATAATTATTATGTATCATTAAGGTTACTCTATAATGAGGAATAAGTGAGACATTTTTTATTAAGTATAAAGCATATACCTCATGCAAAGATAGTACACAATGAGTATTAGCTGTCACTGTTACTTCTCTTGGTAATCTTGGAATGATAATATGAATATGTATGCCTGAGTCCAAGGCCATTGTCAAAGCCAGGAAGGAAAAAAGAAAACTACAGAGCAAGACTTCATTTGGGAGAAAAAAAATCTTGACTACTGGCCAAATAAATTGTAGAATACAGCAGGAATTTAAGAAACAGAAGGGTAAAAGACCCTGACAGTATTTGTTCACACTAAAATTTATTGAACTACTGCTAGGCTTCAGACAATGTACTAGAGGTTGGGGAAGAGGAAGAGGAAGGGAGCCAACAGTGCCAGATACCATGCTAGATATTATACATTCACTACTCCACTGAATTCTTCCAATCACTCTGCAGAACTTCTATCATTCTCTTCATACTATAAATAAGAAAAGAGAATCTGAGAGGGTTTTTGTTGTTGTTTGTTTTTGATATAGGATCTCACTATGTAGTCCAGGCTGGCCTTGCACTATCAGCAATTTTCCTACCTCAGAGCTGAATCTGAGAGGTTTGAAACAACAGTTAGCAAGTATCAGATACAAGATTTGACTCTAGGTCTGATGTTCTTTACTATCTCACACTGTCCTTCAAGGGTATATATGCTAAAAAAGTCGAAGGGAAAGAGATAACATATTTATAATATTTCAGCTATACTCTTCTTCATTCATTCAAACAAGCTTAGAGGATTTGGCAAACTCCTTATGGTATCTATATAACCCTTTAGATCTCCTTTGATTACGGATGACAGAAAACCCAACTAAACATACAGAGGATTTACTGATCAAAGTTACTAAAAATTCCAGAGGTAGCTTTAAAATGGCTTTATTAAGGCCTTAAGTCATGTCACCAGGACTTTCACCATCAGTTCTCTTCTGTCACCCAAACTGACTCAATTCTTCAACAGGCTTCCCCCTAGAGAGCAAAATAGCTAAAGCAGCTCCTATGGAGCAAGGCTCCTTGCCAAAAGTCTCCAGCCAGGATGTGTTTCTTGTGGTACTTACTTGGTCATATGCCTATTCTTAGACCTATCATTGTACTCAGAGAATGAGATACTTGCAGTGGCCACAGACAATACATCTTTAGGGAGGGGTAGTCAACATCATTAAAATCAGACAGACTAAACACAGGAAATAAATTTCCTTAAGTAAAATCAAGGCACCATTCCAATGTTAAAAGTAAGCCAACAATGATTAGTCAAAGAAGTAATAAATGGTGCTGGGTAACTTAGGGTCCATATGCAGAAAAATAAAGATAGATACCCCTTGACAGAAGGTTACTAAAGGTGCTTAAAATAGGTTAGACTTGGGGGAGATTTAGCTCAGTGGTTCCAGCGTCTGCCTGGCAATCGCAAGGTCCCAAGTTTGATCCCTAGTAACCACACACCACAATGCAGGTAGTGTTGACTCACATCTGTAAGCACAGCACCTAATAACCACATACCACCATGCCAGGCCTGGTGACTGACATCTGTAAGCACAGCACCTGATAATCACATAAAACTACATACCACAATGCTGGGTGTGGTGGCTCATGCCTGTAGTCCCAACACTCTGGAGGCAAAGGCAGTAGAACTGCTGGGAGTTCAAGGCTGGCCTGGGCAACACAGTAAGTTCAGGGCCAGTCTGAACTACAAAGCGAGATCCTGTCTCAAAAAAACTAAGTAGGTTAGACTTAAATCCATGACCAAAAACAATGAAACTGCTAGGCAAATAGTTAGACATTAGTAGGCCTGAGGTACAAAAGGGGCCCAAAATAGCATGTTTTCTTTGCCAGGAGTTCAATGAAGAAAAGATGTCAATATATAACTAATATTTATAGTCATTTATTAGGTCTTTGATGCAAAAGACACAAGCCTCTATTTCTAAAACATGGCATACAATGCTCCTGGTTGCCATAGCCTACTGGCTTAGTATCAGAAAGGGCACATTCTTAGAAGTCCCTCCCTGCCTTGCATTGAAATCTGATTCATACTAGACACTTTTCTTTTAAATTAGAACTTTTTCATAAACTTAATTTATAAGTTTCTTACATGATTAAGACAAGAAGTCACTGGGCCGGGGAGTTAGCTCAGTGGTTCCAGCGCCTGTCTTGCAAGCGCAAGGACCAGGGTTCGATTCCCCGGTAACCACATAACAATACTGGGTGTGAAGACCCACATCCAGCAGCAACCAGTACCACATACCACAGCGCTGGGTGTGGTGGCTCACGCCTGTAATCCCAGCACTCGGGAGGCAGAGGCAGGAGGATTGCTGTGATGTGAGTTTGAGGCTGAGCTCAGGGCCAGCCTGAACCACAAAGCGAGACCCTGTCTCCAAAAACCTAAAAAAAACCTAAAAAAAAAAAAAAAAGACAAAAAGTCACTTTGCAGTAGTAACATTATTCAAATTCCTCATTGCAGATTATATGGCACTGCCCATTATTTTACTCCAAAGACATAATTCTATCTATATTTACTTTACAATACACTCTACCTATAGTTCTGCAAAACTGTCTGTCTATGTTGTCTGAATTCTTTCACTGAAGACACAAAGGTGAACTGAAGAAAAAAGGCTAGATCCTTGTGGCATCAGGACCAGGCTTCCTGCTGACACAATCAATAAAAGAAAACATAGAAGTGCTGCAGGACATTGGAATAGATAAAGATCCCCACCCAAGACTACCAAAGTACAGGAAATAATAGCAAACATAGTCAAATAGAACTAAATTTAAATAAAAAGCTGCTGTATAGCTAGGGAAACAACAGGAACCTAGTAAGTAGGGGTTCATATCAAGAATATATAAACAGCTCAAAAATCTCAACAATAAAACAAAACAAAAATTGTTTTAAAAAATGAGAAGACTAAGTACATACATATTTCTCAAAAGAAAACATGTATATGTCTTCAGATATATGAAAAGCAGATACATAAAACAGGTATATGTGCTATATAAAACAAGCATATGAAAAAAATGCTCTACATTACTAATTATTAGGGAAATGCAAATTGGAACCTCAGTGAATTATCATCCTACTCTAGAAAAATGGCAATTATCAAATGACAAACAATAACGGGTCACAAGATGAGGAGAAAAGGGAAACTTTGTATAACGCTGAATACAAATTAGTAGTCATTATGGAAGACAATATATGGAAGATTCTCAAAAAATAAAACTACACATGATCCAGCAATCTCTCTCTGGGATAGATACACAAAGGAAATGAAATCAGTATCTACATTCCCATGTTAACTAACTAAGCACTAATCATAAGAGACAAGAAATGGATATAACTCAAAAAAGTGTGGTAACTACACACAGTGCAACACTCTTCACCTGTAACAAAGAAAGTAATCTTGTCCTTTGTGGCAACACATCTATAACAAGATTATGTTAGGTGAACTAAACAAGGAACAGAAAGACAAGTACTGCATGAACTCATTTCTGTGTAGAATAAAAAAAATTGTTGAACTCATAGAAATTGAATGTAGAATAGTATTTATCAGAGTGTGCAAGATAGGAGGAAAGATTAAGAATGAAGAAAGATTGATAAAGGGGCACTAAATTGAAGTTAAGAGTGAGAAGTTCTAGTATACCACTACTGTACAGTAGGTTGACTACAGATACTATACACCATATAACACAAAAAAAAGAAAGAAAAACTTGAGGAAAGGATTTTTCTTTCTTTTTTTTTTTTTTTGCCATAGATAGGTGATAACATCACACGGTTTCCTATCAATAAAATTTTTTTAAAATAAAAAAATATAACGGTGATAATTTTTTTAAAAAGCAATAGCAAATGTTTATAATTAAGTGTA
Source organism: Petromus typicus (assembly GCA_004026965.1). NCBI lineage: Eukaryota > Metazoa > Chordata > Mammalia > Rodentia > Petromuridae > Petromus > Petromus typicus. The sequence goes on from PVIR01008468.1 coordinate 34,662, forward strand.
AGATCTGTATAATTCTGCAACAAATAAAATTTTTGAATCCTGGACCATATAAATTATCACCTTATGATCTCAATGCCTTTGATTTTTAACTCCAGGGGACTTACCTGTCAATAACTCCAAATAAAAACTATTTTCTACAGAAAGCAGTCCACTCTTATGAGATTCCCTAATAAGTGACCATTAGGGAAAAGATGATATCTTTTCTTCATTACATTCCTAGTAAATGGCTCAAATAAACCTATTCTAGATACTCTAAGACCTTCTCATGGGTAATAATATCCCTCCCACATGCGCATTTCAATCTCAAGCAACCATTCTGACCCTCATCTCCTAAATTAAAGTTCTCTCCTAGTACTTCAGTTCCAGTGATCTCTATCCTTTCACTTCACTGACTTATTAACCATCTCCCTGTTCCATCTGCTGATGGCTTCACTTCTTTTAATGGATCTACATTTCATGGTTCACCTTCAAAATTGTTTCCTTAGGCAGCACTTTAATCCCCATGAAAGCCTCCTTTTCCTCCACATTTGCACCTGCGCAACTGAAGAAACACAGTCTTGCTAACTGGTCTCACTACACAGCTATAAATACCTGCTAAGCCCTGAGTGATGCCTGACAAATTAACTGTATCTTGTTAGTCAATCACTCCCTCACTCCAGATGATTCAAACACTTCTCAAACCTACAACACTTCTTCCTCCTCACTCCCTCTGTGCTGAAGACCTATCTTCCTCTTTTACTGAGAAAAAAAACAAGAGAACTTCTAAATCTACCATTTACCCAGTTGGTCTTTTTTAATTTGCCTGCTCCCTTTTAAAACAATGAAAACAGCCAATTCCACCACTTTCCCAGGTACCTCAAAAACCAAGGACATCATCTTTCCTTCAATTCTACCCTCTTCTCTGCTTAACTATTCCCATTAGAATGACCACGACTAACACTGAGGGTGCACATTACATACATATGGCAGGAAGACTATAAAAGGGCCCCCAATAATCCCCTTCTGCTGACATCACACCCTTGTGTACTCTCCTTTCCTTTTTCAAAAAATTGGTGTATGTGGGACAACCCACTTTCGAGTCCCCCTTCTGTCTTAAACAAAAGCTATCTTTCAATAAACTTTTCTTAGTCTTAAAAAAAATTGGTGTATGTTTGCAAAATAAACTAGTTCACTTGTTCTAAGGAATTGCTAAAATTACATAATATATCTTGATAGTTTCTGATTCCTTAACCTCTACCCTTCCCGATTTACTTTCTTATCTCTAGAGAGTTCGCTTCCTATTATCTCTCCTTTATTTATTCATTTCTCTCTTCCTTACGTGTGAGCAGGACCTAGACTCATGGCAAGCGATGAACTGTCCGATCTCACAGGTGGTTACACAAGGCTGTAACTCACTCTGGCTCTTCTCATTGCTTCCTCAGTTTGCTGGCCTTGTTGATTCAAGCTGCACTGTCTCAGAGACCCATGTGGCAAAGAGCTAAGAGCAGGTTGCAGTGAAGAGCTAGCTAAGAATTTAAATTTTTAGTCCAACAACTCCAGAAGAACTAAGTTCTGCCAACAACAATATGAACTTGGAAATAAGCTTTCTTCAATCAAAGCTTTATGTGAGTATACAGCTCTAGCTGACCCTTGATGGCTGCTTCGACAGACTCTGAAGCAGAGAACTCAAACTGTGCCAGGAGTCCTGACCTACAGAAATTGTAACAGAATTAATGCAGTGCTTAAAGCTAACAAATGTGTGGTAATAAATTATGTAGCCGTAAATAACTAATACAATAAGCAATAAGCATTCTTTGAAATGCTTTAAATATAGTAAAAATTCAATCCTCACACACTTTTTTTTTCATTTTACAAGTAAGGAAGCTGAGACTTGTACATGGAGAATAATAACGTTACGTGAAGATTAAATTTGTAGCATATTTAAAGCATTTAGGAGAGTACCTGTCCCTGAATATATCAGGATGGGATACATATATATATATGTGTGTGCGTGTGTGTGCGTGTGTGTGTGTGTGTGTGTGTGTGTATATATATATATATAGCTCCACACTCCCTGGGTTCAATTCCCAGTAACACACACATACACAGACACACACACTCTTCCTGATCTCTTAACTACAGCACCTTGGATGCACTCCTCAGACTTCTCTTCTACACAATCTTACATAATCTCATAGCTTTAAATACTATCTATATAATAACAACTCCCAAATTTCTAACAAGCCCGGGCTCTCTTCCAAAATCTCAAATGCTATATCCTACTGCCTACTCTGAACTTTCCATTTGAATACGCAACAGGAATTTCAAATTTAAAACTTCCATATTAGAACTCTTACTTCTCCCTCACACACATTTACCTCCTCAGTTTTCCACATCTCAGTAAAAGGCAACTCTATTCTTCCACGCACTCATGTTAGGTCTTTTTTTCTAACATTCCATATGCAATTAAGTGGCATATCCTACCATAACTCTTTCAATTACATCCACACCCAAGCCCCTTCTCACTAATTCCAGTTACTCTCCTAGTCCAAGTTGCTTGTACAATTCATAACGGCTTCCCTGATTTTACTTCCCTGAAAACAAGCTTCTCAAAATCCCCTTAAGTCTAAAAAGAGGGAGGAGCAGGTGTGGTTGTGCATGACTATGATCCCAGCACTTAGGAGGCTGAGAGAAGAGGATCGCTGTGAGCTTAGGCCAGCAGGGACCATACAGAGTTTGAGGCCAGCTCTAATCACACATAACAAGATCCTTTCTCAAACAAACAAACAAAAGTAAAACAAAAAGGGAGAATGAGGGGAAAAAAGAAACAATGCCATAAATGGATCCAAAGTCTCAAAACATTCTGTGGACATTTTAGTTATGAGCTATCTGTGTTGCTTCCACTGTCTCCACACTCACTGAAAATCACATGGAGACAAGGTAAGAGGTTCTATAGGTTCTACAGGTTTTCTCAGATTTTCTAAGACAAGAGAAAGTGACAACATGACTTAAGCATTATCTCTACAGGGAAACCTCCTCTGATCCTCTAGACCAAGTTTCTTTAATATTCACATTCACAGAACAACATTCCTTACTTTGGTGTTCTTGTCTGTAAGTATTATGCACAGGACTTTGACTGATACCCGTCTCCTGCACTAGAATATACACCCTACTTTACAGAACACGGACTATGTCTTTTCACTACCACATTTTCAGAACTCCAGTGACTGACAGTTACTGAAAGCTTGTTCAGTGAGTCAATCAGTTTGCTTACTTAAGTTGGACACAGCACCAAGGTCCACCTTGCCTTTGAAGCCAAGGTAAGAAGGTGATATACAGGACTGGAGATTTAGCTCAGTGGTTCTGCTGCCTGCCGAGCAAGCCCAAGGTCCCGAGTTCAATCCTCGGTAACCACATACAACAATGCCAGGTGTAGTAACTCATGCCCATCAGCAATTAGTACCACACACCACAATGCCAGGTGTGGTGGTTCATGCCTATAATCCCAGCATTCAGGAGGCAGAGGTAGGAGAACTGCTGTAAATTCAAGGCTGAGTTCAGGACCAGCCTGAACTACAAAGCTAGACCCTATCTCAAAAAAAAAAAAAAAAAAGTAATATGCATAGTCCTTATACCCCATAATCTTCTGCTTCCCGAAGTAGCTGGTTCTCCAACTACTAGTCTCCATAGCCCTGTTTCTTCCAGACTACGAGCAATCTTAGGCCACTGTAGAGGACACTGTGATTAAGTGACATCTGCATTTTCCCCTTATGACTTGAAGGCCTTTTTCTCTTAGTTGGTAGGGTGTCCTGACCATATAGTCCTCAATTATTTAAGTCTCCTTTAAAAAGGTCTCCCTTGAAGAGAGACCTCTTCTTCTTGAGACTAATCAGATTTCATAACCGATGGGTACAGCTCACCACAATTCAAGACAGCTCTGGAAGGTCCTTGTGGAATCACTCTTGGCTTTCACTGAGGCTTCTTAAACTCTTTACTTTGACAAGTACATACCCAAAAGCATCTTAATAAACTCTCACATACAAATCTCCATCTCAGTATCAGCTGCCTAGGAAACCTAACCTAGAACATTTTCTTCTTTCCTTCCTTCTTTATACATTTATTGTGGCACTTGGGATTAAACCTAGGGCCTTTGCACTGAGAGACATTGTTTTTTTGGCTTTTCTTTTTAGAATTCTTTTTATTTTTTTTTTTTTGAGACAGGGTCTCATAGTTTAGGCTGATCCTGAACTCACTATGTAGCCCAGGCTAGCCTCGAATTCACACAATCCTCCTGTCTCTGCCGTCCAAGTGCTGGGATTACAGGCGTGAGCCACCACACCCGGCACTGTGGTATGTGGTACCCGGACCTTACACTTGCCAGGCAGAAGCTGGAACCACTGAACTAAGTCCCCAGCCTTACATTGTTTTTTAAGATAAGGTCTCACTACCTGGCCCAGACTGGGCTTGAACTTTCATCTCTCCTGTCTCAACCTCCCAGAGGTGCACTAACACCCACAATTTATTGTATGTTCTTGAAATTTAGAATGTGGAACTGACAAGACCAAGGAGACAGAAATAAATTCCCAACTCCTCATTTGACAATAGGGACACAGCCCAGTATGGACCCACAGGGGAAAAAAACCCACTTCCTATTGCTGGCATAAGTTTTGTAGCCAAAGAGACCTAAATTTAAATCACTGTTCCATACTCTGGCCAGAAATTAACCTCTCTAAGCCTAAATTTATCATATGAAAACCATACTTGATACTAACTCTTTGATTTGCTTAGTAATATGTCTGGTTCATAAAAAATGTACAAAGTTCTCTTTTACTTATTATCTGCAAGGCTCTGCTGTATCACCCATTCTAGTTTCATTTCTCCCTAGTATACAGCTTTCTCTTTGGCTATCAATGTCTATGCATACCTAGGAAGAAATAAAGTTAAGCTTCGAGGCATTTCACCTGCTGAGTGAAGAACACCACATTCATTGGGGATAATGTCCATCCCCAACAAACATTAGTCAATATGCTTGCACAAGAAAGGTTGACTGGGATGGAATCATTCCCTTTCAATGACTGGAACACTATTTGTTAAGCATACAGCAGCTCTTATCAATCCCCCACCTCCCCATTCTCAAAAAATAGGAAAAAATGCATTTCTTAAGTATTCAAACCCCCGAGTGCTGGGATTACAGGCATGTGCCACCACCATGGGTAAACAGGCTCTTATTAAATATCCCTTTCTCGGGCCGGAGAGTTAGCTCAGTGGTTCAAGTGCCCGTCCTGCAAGTGCAAGGACCTGGGTTCCATTCCCCGGCAACCACATACTATACTGGGTGTGGAGACTCACGCCCAACAGCAATCAGCACCACATACCACAGTTCTGGGCATGGTGGCTCACACCTGTAATCCCAGCACTCAGGAGGCAGAGGCAGGAGGATCGCTGTGATGTTGAGTCTGAGGCTGAGCTCAGGGCAAGCCTGAACTACAAAGCGAGACCCTGTCTTTAAAAAAATAAATAAATAAATACCCTTTTCTCCATAAAGGATACCTTGTTTTTGCCAAACACTATATTTTCCTGCTCAAAAGTCTCAGAGCTCTTATATGTATGGATGTTACTGTACTGACCCTATATTATACTTGCCTAGTGAGGGGATTAATATGTACACGATGACCCATTAACTTTCAATGTTCTAGTAAGGAACTCACAGATGTTGCAATAAAGATCATAACTCAAAGTACTGTTTGTTTTGTTTGTGGTACCAAGGATGGAACTCAGGATCTTTCTTGTGCTTGCAAGGCAGGCTCAGTGCCACTGAGCTAAATTCCCAGCCCTCAAAGTACTATTTATAACAGAAAATATTAAAGCAAAGAGAAAAAAGACTTGAAATCAACTCACAAATATAATTAGATGAAGAGCTGGGGATTTAGCTCAGTGGTTCCAGTGTCTGCCTTGAAAGTGCAAGGTCCTGAATTTGATCCCCGGTACCAAAAACAAAACAAAAAACAAGCAAACAAAAAATATATATATAATTATATATATATATATACATATATATATATAATTTGATGAGAATGAAGATACAATTTCTAAGCAACAGTTGTATTTTAATATAATTTATATTTTAATATCTTACATGGCTAAAAATGAAATGCCATTACTATTTGAAATACTGATTCATATAATACATTCCTATAACTCAAAGATGAAAATCTATGCATATTTAAGATATGGGAACAAAAATCACAATGAATGCTAACCCCTCACAAATGAAACAAGTTCAACCTGAAAAGTGTAAAACACTGCCTACTGGGACTCCTATAACTAGAACAGAGTCAAAAATTGCCAAATATAGCTGGGCATGGTGGCTCACGCCTGTAATCTCAGCGCGCACGAGGCTGAGGCAGGGAGATTGCTGGAGTTCAAGGCAAGCCAGGCCTATATAGCGAATTCAGGGCCAGCCTGAACTACAAAATAAGACCTTGTCTCAAAAACAAAAGTCATCAAATAAAGGGAGACCAAGGATAGACTTTAAAATAGAGAATATTTGCTAGCAATTCTCACCTTTTCAGAAATACAGTTGTCAGGATAAGAACTGGCAAGAAAGGGGAAATATTTAACATATCCCTTTCATGCCATAAAAAGTTTTACTTCCAACTCTGTTCATCTATTTGATATGCAATGCTAGAAAAAGAAAAACAGCATGCCAACTGATAGGAGGAAGCAATGAGGCTTCTAACAAAACACCATAACTACCTTTTCAAAAAAGAACAAATCGTTGACTTAAACTGAGTTCTTTTTGTATGAGTTAAATTCTCTTCATTAAAAACTGTCACTAATTCTAACAACTTTTAGCAAAAAGGTTTCTCCAATTCTTCAGGCTTCATTAGCACACAGATATGGATGGCCCTGTGAGATTTTTCTAATCTTCACTCTGACTAATCATTCTTCTCTCTAAAACCCCAGGACAAATTCTTTTCTTTTTTCTGAAATATCTTTTACACCCCCTGCCCCACTCCTCCTTAAGATTCCTCACTTCTGGGCCGGGGAGTTAGCTCAGCGGTTCCGGCGCCTGTCTTGCAAGCGCAAGGAAGCGGGTTCGATCCCCGGTGACCACATAACATACTGGATGTGGAGACTCACGCCCAGCAGCAACCAGTACCACCTACCACAGTGCCAGGCGTGTGGTGGCTCACGCCTGTAATCCCAGCACTCGGGAGGCAGAGGCAGAAGGATTGCTGTGATGTGAGTTGGAGGCTCAGCTCAGGGCCAGCCTGAATCACAAAGCGAGACACTGTCTCAAAAAAAAAAAAAGAAAGATTCCTCACTTCTTACAGACTAAACCAAGGACATTTCCACTTCACGTTATCACACTCTGAGTATATGGTTCCAATCTATCTAGACTCTCCGCTTTAGTCACACATATGGCTAAATTTTATGAAACTCCCCTAAAAGACACTTCCCAATATAAAAAAGTAAAACACAAATAGTGCCAGTAAGTATTAACTAAGATTTCTGTCTTTACATACAATATTTATTAAAGGTCGTTTCTCCAGACACAAAAAACACACTCCAATCCAATGGCCTCCACTTCAGAGAGTTCTCAGCTCACTCCACTCTTTGGAGAGCTCCTTGAAGGACCAGCAAAACTACGTAACACTTCAAGGTATGTACAGACTAGTTCTACTTTCCTTACTAGAAAACTCTACAGGCGCAGATACTAAAATAAATAATACAAACTGACGACTACAGCAAGTTTCACCAAGAGAAAACCCAAGGAATTTTTGGTTTAGGGTAAAACACACCACTCAAACTAAAGGATACGAGGACAGGTACCCAATGGGAAAGGGAGTTCTAGGACTTTACTATTCAGGCAACTTCAGACTAGTACAGTAACTGAAACACACTCTGGGTCCCCAAACTAATTTCCTCGTCAGTAAGCGGTCACGATGGTGACTCCCCATTTCAAAATATAAGAAGCTCCAAAGTGGCTGTAAAGAGAACTTTAAAGGACAGATGGACCGGGACAGGTTTATGTTACTTAAAGTACTTCGAAAACAAGCGAGCACACGGAGATTACCGAGCCTTACCTTGACCAGCCACACTCCCGTGTTCTGTTTGGCGCCGGTCAGGTCGAGTTCCCCTCGTTCAGCCATGAGTCTGTGGCCGGTGGAGACCTGAAGACCGGAACAGCAACTCCAATAGCTACAGGGCTGCTGGACAGGCGTTTACAGCACAGTGTGCGTCGCAGAGGAAAGCAGAATGCGAGCCTCTTCACCGTCCAGGATACTAGGAGCCTAGAGTCTGAGGAACACGCCGAAGGGAGCCGGGAACCGCGCCTGCGCACTACTACTCACACTACGGCGTCCTGTTTTGGACAAACTTTCTGTTCGCGCAATTCCTTGGATGGGTGTGGCTACTAGTGTTTTACAATTGACTTATTAAAACCAAAGGAAACAAGAGAAAAATCAAAAGGCAGTAGTGCATTTGCAGACAAGGTCTGTATTCATGAGGAAAAAGGAGAAGTAAAATGGTAAAATGGAGAAGCAGAGTTGAAAGAGACAAAAAGCTTAGTGTCCAACACTAAATTAAGCAGGTGAGACCTTTGAAGGACAGGTAGAGATAATCAGCATTCTTGGCCAAAGAGTGTTAGCCAAGTGAGCACTGAGGTTGGACTGAGTGGCCTGGATATACTGAAAGCATAGCATCTCTAGATCTGCAAAGAAAAAAAAAAAAAGCAGCTATGTTTCATCCCACAGGCTACCCCTGAATTTTTCTTCTTCGTTTTTTTTGTTTTGTTTTGTTTTGTTTGAGACAGGGTCTCGCTTTGAAGCCTACCATACCCGGCACTGTGGTTTGTGGTGCTGACTGCTGCTGGGGTGAGTCTCCACACCCAGTATTGTTATGTGGTAACGGGGAATTGACCCCGGGCCCTTGCTCTTGTAAGACAGGCGCCGGAACCACTGAGCTATATCCCCGGCCCCAAGTTTTTCTGGTTAAGAAAAAGGAGCACATTTCTTTCAGACTCGCAAATCCCGGCGCCAGTACCAATGCATGTGAGAGATAAACTTGACTATTTAGCTTTCTTGCTTGAACAGTTTTCTCCATCTCTTCTAGCGCCTGGAATAAAATTAAAACAGGCACACTTGATTTAATCCCTTTGTAGCTACCTGGCCCCACAGCCAACCACACCACACCCATCCACCACCACCCCAACACCCCATGGGCCTCCTCAATCTTCAGAGCCGCTGCACACCTGATTCCCTTTTTCAGATGTCCCTTTCCTACTCTTCTGTCCTTTGGTTAATAAACTCCTACTGATGTTTCGAGACTAATGGAAATGTCACTCCCTAGGAGACCTTTTTATCAACTCCCTCAGAGGGAGTTCAGTTTCTTCACATCACAGAGTGTGATAGCACAGAGCATTATAATATACATGTTTACATGTCTACTATTATTTTCTAGACTATGAACTCCTCCTAGGCAGAAATATTGCTTCCTCTCCAACCTTTTTGAAGCATAATTGATGAATAAGAAACAGTGCTTTATTCATTGTATAGGTAGAATGCCCAGCACAGTCAGATTCGTAGGCTTTGGTTGGATGAACATTCACTGAGGAGAAACAAACAGGAAGGTGTAAGAATGGCAAGTAATTTATTAAGTCACACATCAGAGCAGTGCACTAAATTAAAGAAATGCTATTGCTGCATAGTACATGGCCAGGAAAAGCTGTCAGGTCTGAGACCAGCCAGCAAAACTAATAAAAAATATGAATGAGGCCAGGTATGCCTCATATACTAAAATAGACAAATGTATTCTTTTTGGTTTTTGAGACAAAGTCTCTCACTGTGTCTTTCAGGCTGGCCCTGAACTTACTGTGTAGCACAGGCTAGCCTCAGACTCTCAGCAATCCTCCTGCCTCAGCTTCCCAAGTGTTGGGATTACAGGCATGAGCCACCATGCCTGTCATGAAAACATTCTTGTGTATTAGATAAAGAAAGGGCCTAAAACTCATAAAAGGCAAACTGGGGAGAGGAATTAAGCTTCTATCAAGAAATAAATTAAAATGAGGCTGTGAGAGAAGAAAAGAAAAGTTGCTGGGGAGCTTTCTTTTTTTTTTTTTTTTTTGAGACAGGATCTCACTTTGTAGTTCAGGTTGTCCCTGATCTCACTATGTAGCCCAAGCAAGCCTCGAACTCACAGTAATCCTCCTGCCTCTGTCTCCCCAGTGCTGAGACTACAGGCATGAACCACCACACCCAGCACTGTAGTATATGGTACCGATTGCTGATGGGTGTGAGTCTCCATGCCTTGCATTGTTGTTTGTGTTACCAGAATCAGACCCAGGACCTTGCATTTGCAAGGCAGTTGCTGGAACCACTGAGCTAAATTCGGCCCTAAAACCTTATCCTTGATCTATGGGTAACAGAAAGTCTTAAAAGGGAGAAGGTGAAGGAGTGTGTATTTATCCCTGTGTTTAAAGAGATTAGGAGAGAATAAATGACTAAATAAAAGATGAGAGAAAAAAAATGAAGATTTGAAAATTCTTAGATAGGAAAAAATTTTATTCCATATTCCTCTCCCTTACACACTATGGAATAAAGAACAATCTTACCTTATCATACTTTCCCAACCTTCTTCTCACCTGAGAAAGGTTGTTTACAGAGCTGTGAGAACAAAGGAGTACATAGCCTCTATGAGTCAGATTCACAGGTTCACTCTGGAGACTCACAAGTTGAGGGATCTTACTGCAAGACCCTCCACCCTGCTAAGAGCTGTTATATGCCAGACACTTGGCTAGGTACTTTACGCCTATCATCCTGTTTAAGCCTTGTAACAATATTCTAGAATAGGAGCTATTATTCCAAAATATAGCCCATAGCTAGGCATGGTGGTGCACGCACTCAGGAGGCAGAGGCAGAAGGATTGAACATGAGTTTGAGCCCAGTCTGGACTACACAGGGAGACCCTGTCTACATATGGCCCATTATCACTAAAGAGTCAGCTTCCAAGACCCTGCCAAGTTCAGTGCCCAGAAGAGCACTGGATGCAACATCAATATCCCCTCCCCCCCCCAAAAAAAAGGTAACTCCAAAATTCTTTATTCCCTGATGTGATTGATTAGTGAACTTATTATCGAATCTTTTAAGACACAAAGGCAATCACAGGAGGCAAAGCCCAAATTTGTTGCTGGCTAAGATTTTCTAAGACATCAAACAGCTCTTAGATGAACCTGTGAGTGTGTCTTCAGTGCTGGATTCCTGTTCGGAACTTTGGACAGCCTTACCCTGAGGCAGAACTGTGTCCTCTCTCTTGGAGGTCTATTAGGCCAGCTGGTTCAGGAACAAACTCAACCACCACAACCCACAGGAAACATGCTTCACTCTAGACCAGTGCTGTTAGCATCTCATTCCTGGACAAACTGGACTAGCTTTCCTGGGAAGATGTTCCAAAAATGCAGACACCTGAGCCAGTTCAAGGGAACAAAACCAGGATTTCCAGAGGTGAGTATGATTTCAAGTTACCAAGCAGACATCACAAAAAGCAGGGTTGGAAGAGATGCATGATACATACTTTGTGTAAATATTGTATAGTATCATAATAGGTTATAGAGTGTTTTACCATATAAAATATATTAGTTATAAATTCAAGAATATGAAAAATAATTAGGGAAATGTGAGTTTTTATTATCTTTCTTCTTAATATTGTGAATAAAATGGTAACATGTAGTAACATCTGCAAAATTCAAGGTGGGAAGAACCTCGTGTGCTGGTGTTTGTGGAACAGAGGAGATACCAGTGAACAGAACACAAGCAGCGGCGTAACTGGAACAGTCCGAGCACCTGGCCTGGGAAACAGTCAGACCGGCACCATCTAGGAAGCCTTGCTCTTAGTTCATGTGAGAACAAAGTAAACAAATTTATATTTTTAAAAGATTCTACTAGTTGCCATTTGGAGTGCAAGTGAAGATGAAGAAATGTGAAGGAGTCCAAAACATACAGACACACTCAGGAGTAAGACTTGATAAAGCTTTCTGATTCTTAGTTGTGTGCAAATTAGAACCATCTACCCAGTGATGACTCAGGATCAGAAAACAAAGCCAAACACACAGATGCAACATTTCTCCTTCTGGGAGATCAGACAGGACGCCGCATGAATTTGCCCCATGAGGACATGATTCAGTTGAATTACTTCTGTTAAGCATTTTATGTCTGCTGTAACATATGGCTACTGTGGCCTGCAAGAAGCCTTCACACTCAGCAAGTCAGTTTAATTGCCCATTAGGGATTTCTGTGGAAATAGTGTTAAATAAAGCATGACAAAATTTAATTTGTCAATGCTGTAATAAAATCCAATTGTTTTCGTATATAACTTATCAAAACATTTACATCATACTTTATACATGAAACAAAAATTATAGTTAGGAAGCCACACTTGAAATTCTTGATAAAAGTGCCCAGATAAAAATCACAGATAACAGTAAATCCTAAAATATCATAGTAAACAGATGGATCTTCACTAGTGTTCATATTTCAAAACCAAAGAAGCCATGTGTGCTGAATATTAATAAAGAATTATGACCACATTCCCCAAAGAGCTCTATTTGGATAGATCAGAATTCCTGCCCAGTAAGACAAACACTAGAGGCAGGATCATATTTCTACATCTAACCTTAGGTACGACTGATAGATGGGTATATTTTAATGGATGGTGTCAAGAAAAGTTCAGTTCAAGGCCTTTTCTCTGTGTGGTTTTTACCATTGCTCTAGCCGCATAATTTTCCCTTCTTTCTGGGCTGTATTTATGAAGCAGTTGAGAGTCTGGGGCCCTCCATCTTTTCCATCTCAATGTGTTTCCCGGCCTGTATGACACAGAATGCAGATCTCAATGTCTGCAATGTATTTTTTAAAATAAAGCATAAGAAAAGTTAATTCATTTGTGTGTGTGTGTGTGTGTGTGTGTGTGTGTGTGTGTGTGTGTGTGTTTACAATCTTTTCAGACTGAGGTCATAGCAAAAACTATATATATTATGATTGGATTTGATATCTTTTAGGTCTCTTCCTTTCCCTTATATGTCACCGCCCCCTTTTTTTCCCTCCTTCTCCTCCTCTCCTCTCTCCTCTCCTTTCTCTCTTTATCCACCCACCATTGTTGTTAAAGAAACTAAATTACTTGCCATTTGCAGTTTTCTATATTCTGGATATTTGTGCTTATACCCACATCGTAACATGGTTTTTGTTTATTTTTATGGTATAGGGAATCAGACCCAGAGTCTTTTCAGTTAACTACATCCTCACCTTCCTCTTTTAAAGTCATTAATTTGCTTTGTCGGGGCTTTAACTGGCTTTAATCTTCCTATCACAGCCTCCCAGAGTGCTGGGATTACAGATGACATAATGCCTGTCTCTTTCCTTGTATTTTCTAATGATGCTACTAGATCTCCAGGCATGATCAAATTCAGATTTTGTTATAGTTTCTATCTGGATGTTCCCCCCAAACCTTATGTGCTCATAGATGGTGCTTTTGAGAAATGACTACATTATGTATGTGTGATACTCATCAGTGGATTAGTCTACTGCTGCATTTATAGTTAAATATGATTTGGGAGGTAAAGCCTGGCTGTAGAAGGTGAATTACTGGGAGCGTGGCCTTAAAGTCTATCTCCTCCTTTCTTCCCTAAACCCTCCCTCTCTGTTCCTGACTGCCACATTACAAGAAAGGCTATTCTACCATACCACCCTGCCTTAGAGCCAGTTGACTGTAGACTACAGACTGTGAGCCAAAATCAACCTTTTCTCCTTTAACACATTCTGGCATCAACAGTGGAACTTAAATCAGAGCCATACAGCAGTGAGATATACAAATTACAGCCCCATCATATGTGTGTTCAGTTGCGAGGGTATCAGATATCATGTTTCTACAATGGGCAAGTAACTGAAACAGATTTGGGTCCTGAGAGTGGGGTCGCTGCTATAACAGCACCTGACCATGTGGTTTAAAAGCCTTCCAAACTGGCAAGAGGAATTTAAAACAGTTGGTAGATACTGGCTGGAAAAGCAGCCCTAAAATGCTATGAGCTGATTCTCATGGGAAATGCTAATTGGAGCTCAAAAGATCGAAAGGCTGGTAATAATGTAGGCCATAAAATTCAGGCTCAAGAGGTTTCAAGCAGGAACAAGGACTACACTGGCAGTTGGACTTTAGGCCATTTCTGTTATATTCTGGAAGGACAATTATCTAGATTTTGCTCCATTGCTAAGACATTGTAGGAAACGAAGATTAAGGGCAGCAAATTAATTAATCTGGCAAATAAAATTTCAAGGAAGTCTAATGTTGAGGTGATGGCATGGCTACTATTGGGGGCTTTTAGCCAGCACTATGTTAAAGATTAGGAGCAAATGGCAGAGCTAAGTTACTTTTTAAAAAATGATTTATTTGAGTGTCACTAAAAAGGAAGCTGTGTAGAGTTTGGGCTTCCAAAGATGCAGCAGAGGAGATCTTGGTTGCTTAAAAAACTAACATTACAAAATATTTTTAAATAGGACAATTTTAAAAAATGCCTTGCGAAAATGTAGAAAAACAAGGACCACTCTTTTTAGGCCCAAAGTTGCAAAGATAAAAGATTGTCCTTCAAAAAGAGAAGCCCAGGGTACTATGTACCAAAATGGAAGCTGCCTAGAAGATTTGTTCCTCTGGACATGGCCCATAGTGTGCTGGCATCTAGGCACTCAGAGAAATCTACAGACAGGACAGAAGGAAGCTAGCTACCACTGTGGCTACCAGGAGGTCATGGTGCCATCAACATGATGATGCTGTCTTTAAAACATTTTTATTTTATTTTATCCCATCTCCCCACCCCTCCCTATGTACAAAAGTCTTGTTTTCATTTTTTTCTTCTATTTCCACTTTTTTCTTGTGCCTTTTTTTTCTTTCTTCTTCCCTCCTCTCTTGTTCCTCCTCCCACCTGAATATTTTCTCCACATTTTCCTTTATCTATTTTACATTGTAATCCTTTTTCCACTTTTAGTTTCTCACACCAGAGAAACAATTTCAATATTTAAACACATGTGTCCAATTTATTTCACTTAAGAGTGTGATCTCAAGGTCCACCCATTTAACTATAAATGTCTGAAATTCTTCTTTTTGGCAAAGTAAAACTCTATTTTATTAAAAAGAAAACCCCACATCTTCTTTATCCACTCATTGGTTGATGGGCATTTGGGCTGTTTCCAAGATTTAGCCATTACCAACTGTGCTATTACAAACATGAATAGGCATATATCACTATGGTAAGATGTTTTTAAATCTTTCAGGAAAGAGAATAGCTGGATCAAATGGAACTTAGTTTTAGTTTCTTGAGAAATCTCCAAATGGATTTTTCACAGTGATTGCACTAATCTCCACTTTCACCAGAAGTTGAGAAGTGTTCCTCTCTCCCCACAACCCCATCAGCATTTTTTATTGGTTGGTTTCTTGATAGCAGCCATTCTTTCTGGAAAGAGATGAAGTCTCAGTGTTGTTTTCATTTGCATTTCACAACTGATCAATGATGTTGAACATTTTCTTTATACGTGTTTGCCTTTTCTACTTCTTTATCTGAGAAATGTCTTTTTATTTCAGAAGCCCATTTTAAAATTTGGGGCATGAGTGTTTCACGTTCTGTACATATATTTTAGATAAGTCTTTTATCCAATGAATAGCTGATAAATTTTCTTTTCCCATGTTGTGGGTGGTCTCTTCAGTCTGCTGATGTTTTTGTTTGTTTGATTAGGTTTTTTTTCAAAAGCTTTTTAATAAGATGAATTCCCAGGTGCTTATTCTTGGTAGTATTTCCCATGTGGTCTGGGTTTTGTCCATGAAGTCTTTGCCTACTATTATAACCTCAAGCATTCTACCTATTCTCTCTTTCAGCAGATCTAGTGTTTGTGTTTTAATATTTAAACCTTGATTCTTTTTTTATTTAGGTTAGTATGTGGTGAAAGATATGGGTCTAGTTTTAATCTTCATCATGTGAAAAGCCAGTTTTTCCAGAAGTATTTATTAAAAAGTCAAAAGCATGAAACATCTGAGAAAAGCCCCAAGGAATGACCAGAGCCAGCCCAGGAGAGAGGCTGTGAGGTTCACAATCACCAGCAATGAGTGGGACCACCCAAGCCCGTTAGCATTCACATCTCACCTCTTGTGCTCAGGATTTAATGTTTGCCCTGCTGAATTTTGGCATTACTTGGATCCCATTGTTTTATGACCCTTCTTATAAAATGAGAAGGTTTATTTCATTCTATTATATGTTGAAAGTGTTTAACTATCTTCTCACATGTACAGGGACTCACAGCTAAGTGTTTGTTTTAAATCTCAGAAAAAACTTTAGACTTAGACTTTTCAGCAAAGCTTAGGACATGAGCAACTCTTAGAAGAGATAGGTTTGATTTTTGGAGGGAGGATAACAGTTTACTTCACAGATGGTCTTGTGTATTTCCAATATAACCTCTCTTCTCTGTTAGCAGCTGTTAGTGAGCATTCACTAAACCCAGTGATTCAACTGGGATGCAAAACTGTTCCATTTGAATCTATCATTCTTTCTTTGGAGAAACTTCCTCATCATCGTTCCCATCAGAAATAACATAAAAACTTAAGTGACTCCATGAGAGATTTTCACATTTTAAGTTAAAGAAATGGCCAGTGAATATATTGGACTCAAAAATGAATCCAGAGTCTGGAAGACAACACCAGGGAGATCAGCCCTCAATCCACTCTGGTTTCCAGGCTCACATCTTCTTTGCTTCTCCCCAGACGGTAGCCTGTACTTTATTCTTACAATGTCCCTTGATCACTCATCAAGAAAAGTCTCCCGCTAACATTGAAGCTCTCAAATTCCCATTTAGTTGAATGCCTAATGGATTTCATTCCCAGATATGATGGATTTCCAAGCATTTGCATCTAGCCAGAAAGGTACCATCTTTCTTTGGGGATCACTATCCTGGAAGAATCAAGTGCCAGGTAGCTGCTCTACCTACATACACATTCAGCACTGTAGCCACAGACATCTCCCTTGGTAGCCATGAAGTGGGAATAAACTGGGCTGGGTTATAATTTTTTTTCTGTAACTAGTTGCCCCATGTGGACACATCCCTGTGGTGATACCTGAGAAGACAGAACTGATCAGGATGGAATGACTCCTGAGGGAAGATAGTAATTAGTAATATTTCTGCTCCATTGACATTTATTTTTCTGCTTCAAGACCCGGATTCAACTACAGCAGGAAAGAAAACCCTTAGCACTTACTTACCATTTTATATTCTTTTGTTCCTATGTACTCCTCATTAATAAAACAATCAGAATTTGTCTATTTCCTGAATCCAGAGAGCATTATGTAAATCACATTTTAAAATTGATTTTGTTTTATTGATGCTTTTACCATTCCCTCTAGCTTTCAGAGACCTTGAGCAATGAATGCTAAGCTGTGGAAGGGATGCTAATTGCTTTCCTTGGACTCAAACATCTTTGTAAATCATGAATTCAATAGCCACTAAGAACCTGATAAAGAATTGACCATTAGTGTTATAAGAGTTATAACTGAGCTTTTAAAAAAAAACTCTCATGCAAATTTGTTTCCAATGGATTTTTCTCTGTTCCTAACAGCTTCTAAATGAAATAATTACTATGAATCTTTAGACCCAGTTTATTCATTATCTTGTTAACTTTATGAGACTTCCTGCCTATAATTTCTTTACTTAGTATCTAAAATCCCTCCCTCTCTCTCTCTAGTCTCTCTCTCCCCCCAACATAAAGCATAGATCACATATAATTTTGCAAAATGCATATAACAATACTAATTTTCTATATTGGTTATGTGTTTGGGTTGGCAGGTGGAGAGACAAATGCTAAGATAAAAATTTCTCTCTCTATCCAGACAGATTGAACCAATATCCTCTTGCTAGAGGAAGCAGAGTAGAGCAAATACGTTGCACCTGCTCTAGGACTATTTGAATTTAGATGAACTCTTTATGTGTTATTTTAATTCCAACAAGAAAAAGGAAGACTATAATACTGTACTTATGTTGACTGAAGGATAGAATAAGCCTCTATTAGAATTGCTGCTTATCATTTGTATGCTGCCTATCCCTTGGTGTGATTATTAAATGGCATTAAAATACTATATATCCCAATTCTCTGATAACACCTTTCAAAGTGTGGAATACAGCTCCTCTCCCCTTTGATGGGGGCCAGACCTCATGATGGTGACAATGATGTCATACGACTTCCATGGCTAGATCATAGCAACTCTCTCTCTCTCTCTCTCTCTCTCTCTCTCCAAGCTCTCTCTGAGCTGACTTTATTTGGGTCACTACAATGAAGACAGTACCCTGGATCTGAAGATCAGGGTGGCTTAGTAGTGTGGTTTTACTTTTTCTTGATGGGGAACTGCAGGTAAGGAGGTTTGCAGCTTGGGTTTTTACCCAGCAATCAGTTATCTGAACAGAAAAGGTTCCTCTCTGTGGTTAGCTGGCTTCAAGGGGATCAACAGTTCTAATCTTAGCCAGCCAATCTTCACAGAAGGAATGAGAAGCTGGAGGATTCTATTGCATCTGTCTCTCTTACATACATATGTAAAGACAGCAAGATTTGGTTTGTGGTCCTTCCAAGAATACAAAGTTGCATGCATGACCTTAAAATTAGACAGTGCTACTGGGCTTCATTTTGAATCTTATACCCAGTTAGCTTCTAGCGACCCTTCTTGGAAGTTTAGCTAAAGCTCATATAACCAGTGACAGTCTCTTTCTGTCAATGTGTCAACAATATATTGGTGTTGGTAGAAACACCTCTCTGTGCATTTTCAAAATCTCTTAACAGTCAAGAGCAAGAATGTCTAAGAAAATAAATGTCTCCTCTACGACTGTCAGGATAGAGAAAACTGGACCAGCTGAATTTTTGCTGCATATGAAAGAAACTATAATTTCATAAATGGTAGCAGACTAAGAACTCTCCTTTTAACACTGCTTCTTAGCAACTAGGTAAGCCAGTGCATTCAGTATATAGTCCCTAAATACTAATTTGTAATGTAACAAGGGCCAATTGTAACACAATCCAATTTTTAAATTAATGAATAAAACAAAGTAGTTCCTACCATAGGAAAATCTGATTATGTTTTTTTTTTTTTTTTAGGTTTTTTGAGACAGGGTCTTGCTTTGGAGTTTAGGCTGGCCCTGAGCTCAGCCTCCAACTCACATCACAGCAATTCTCCTGCCTCTGCCTCCCAAGTGCTGGGATTACAGGCGTGAGCCACCACGCCCGGCACTGTGGTATGTGGTACTGGCTGCTGCTGGGCGTGAGTCTCCACACCCAGTATAGGTATGTGGTTACCGGGGATCGAACCCGGGTCCTTGCGCTTGCAAGACAGGCGCCGGAACCACTGAGCTAAATCCCCGGCCCTAATTATGTATGTTTTAACATGGAAATACTTTAGAAAAGTTTAACATGTCTGGTTCAGAATCTTGCTCTTCAAAGTATGGTCCCTGAACAAACAATATTGCCTGACCCATCTCAGGGATTTATTAGAAATGCATAATTTAGGGCCGGGGATTTAGCTCAATGGTTCCGGCGCCTGTTTTGCAAGCGCAAGAATCCGGGTTCGATCCCCGGTAACCACATACCTATACTGGGCGTGGAGACTCACACCCAGCAGCAACCAGTACCACATACCACAGTGCCGGGCGTGGTGGCTCACGCCTGTAATCCCAGCACTTGGGAGGCCGAGGCAGGAGGATTGCTGTGATGAGTTTGAGGCTGAGCTCAGGGCCAGCCTGAACTACAAAGCGAGACCCTGTCTCAAAAAAACTTAAAAAAAAAAAAAATGCATAATTTAGAGCCCTACCCAAGAATTCCTGCATAGGAATTTGCATTTTTTACAGCAGTTTAAGAGCAAGGTTTAAGAGTGCTGGTTGAGAATTCCAGCTCCTATGATTTACTGTGAAACTGTAGACATATTATTCATCCTTCTGACTTCGAACTTCTCATCTGTAAAGTAGGAAAAAATGGAATAGTTAACTCACATATTCATTCATTTGATAAATATTTGTTAAAATTATTTGCACTGGAAATAGAGCAGGGAACAAGAAAACAAAAGATTCAGTTCTTTTCAGTTTAAAAATTTTTACTTGTTTAATTTAACTTTTTATGAGAGAATTATTTTTCTCCTTTTCCCATACCTTCTCATAATAACAGATACAGTATTGTCAACTTTGCATAGGAAGACGGATGCTAGGGAAAACATTTCCTCAAGATCACAATCCTACTTACTTCAGACTGGAATAAGAGAATGTACACATACATCTAACACCCACTGGTGTACACCAGCAGCCCCTTACAGATCCCCTTCACAAGGACTGAGATTCTCTGACTTCACTTTCAAAGTTGCTCTGCGAATTACTGGGAAAATCCAGTGTTTTGGGAACCATGAGATTCTGACAGCATGCCAAGCACCAGCTGTGAGTTATGTTTCTAACAGTAACCCTGGGGGAACACTGAAAAAAGTGGCACATACCTATCTAGACTAATAAAGTCAAAACTTGCTGCTATTTGTCACTAGCCATGGGGCTAAAAACCTTTTTAGCTTTTAAGATCCATTAACAGATGCTTCAGAAAAAAGAAAACAAGGAGGAAAATAAAAGAAAGAGGGATAAAATAAAGCAAGAAGTGCAATACTTTAGGACTAAGCTGCGTCCACAGTCAGTGGTATCAGGTACCTTGGGACATGTGCCTTTGTTCCAGCAAGTTCGCTTAGCAGCCAGTAGTACAGAAAAACAAATGTCTTCATTTTAAAATGTCACTTCTTTTTCCTCACAAAGCAGATTTCTAAAGCTACCCTTTTCAAAGCCTGAAGGAAGAATTGATTTACATGATCAGATACTTTAAGAATTTTACAGAATTGCTCCTTTATTGCTCTTTGAAAATACTAATATCTCTTTATGCATATGAGACACAGTAACATCCAGTAAACATCCCTGGTCCTACAAATGTACATAATAAACCAGTATGACTTAGCTGGGTGTGGTGGTGCACCTTGTAATCCCAGAACTCAGGCATCTGAGGCAGGAGGATTGCAGTGAATTCAAGGCCAGCCTAGACTGCATAGAAATACCCTGCTTATAAAAAGAGAAGAAATATGGTTAGAATTATTTATTAGTAGAGAAATTTTGTTAACTAGTTATACTGTGGTGTGTGTATTTCTTAGTCTTAATAAATGGCCAAAACATATGAATAGCAAAAACATACCAATAAATATTTATTAAATTACTAAATGAAATAGTGTTCAGAAAATATAATTTAGACCCCCATCTGTCAAGGATTCAGCAGTTGGTTATCTGACCAGCTACCACCTGCTCCCTCAGCAAGACTGTTTTAATGAAAAGGGAAGAGATAGCATTGATTTATAGGCTTAGTTTTCAGTTTGTTTCCAGGACTGCTCAGTGTTATGGTCTTTTAGAGGAAATATTGTTAAAAAGCAATGCTGAGTGAAGCAACACATAATGGTCAAATGGCTCTGTGGCTGCAGAAGCCTCACAAACCAAACAAGCGTTCGCTTAATGAGCTCTGTTGGTGAGTTTTGAATTATAACGATGAGCAAGCAGCGTCTGAAGCCTTAGAGATCGTGTGTGTGTGTGTGTGTGTGTGTGTGTGTGTGTGATTGTGCAATGGCTTCTGAAGCACAAAGTACAAAAATCATGCTTCAAAGAAGCTAGTTGAATGTTTTATGTTCAAGACATGCTCATTAGCAACTGCTCTCCTGTCTCCTGTTTATTTTTCTTTTTTCTTTCTGCTGTTAAGGATGCAATTAAAATCCTAGTAGTTGACTGGTGGTTTCTATGGGAGAGATAAACAGTACCTAACCCCATGTGCTCTGTTCCATGAATACAGATCAGGATTTCATCTTCTAGCAACTCCATTTTGGATGGTTGCTAAGGAGACTATTGGCATCTCTGTGTCCTATGTGCCCTATTGCTGGAAAGAATTACAGCAGCTTTGCCTGTTACTTTCCCAGAGA
>PVIR01008469.1:0-56675 GCA_004026965.1 Petromus typicus
TTTTGCTTCCTTTTTCCCCTTCATTGCTCTGCCCCTCAATACTCCAAGGACTCATTACTCTCCCCACAGTTTAATCTAGAATTTCACAATAAAATGTCCAACCTTTCAATGTATGTGTAATTGTTCATTATGTCCTTGTTGTTATAATTGTAATAAATTATTTCTGTTTATGAGAACATTATTTCTCATGGGTGTGTTTGGTTGTTTCTAAGTAGTTCCCAGTTTCAGTGCCTCCTGATAGCTGTTTTCTACTAAAATATCTGCATATTTTGGACTCATGACTTATGAATTACTTGGTGATCTGGAATACATAGGGAGTGAAATTTTGTAGAAAATCAGTTGGGAGGAAGTCTGCAAGAATTTTTCATCTCCCAGATAGATTTCTTGTAACATTCATTTCCAAGTGTTGCCATTTAATATATGCTGTCCTAGCTCATAAAGAGCATGTAGATATTTATAAAATCTTTGATTATAAACTTCTCCCTTCCCTGCAGTATAAACTGCCTATTGTCTATTGTTTACTATTATAAAATATTGAGAAAATCTATAGTTGTTTTTTCTCCTGCTTTGTCATATTTTAAAAATTTACCTACTTAAAAAACATGCAGTGTATATTTGTGGTATACAACACGATGGAGAGAGAGGAGTGGGAGGGGTGGGAGGGAGGGAGAAGAGAAAAAGAGAGAGAGAAGGTCAGAGTTGTTCTAGAACAAATCAATACACCCACCGTTTCACATAGGTACTCATTTTCTGACATAGCAAGAGCAGGTATGATCTGTCCAATTAGCAAAACCTTCAGTCCAAAGCTGCTGTTACCTACAGCTCTATTGTCTTTCATGTTGTTTATCCTACATATTTGTGTCTTTGTATCCTTTGGTCTGGACCCTTCCCTTTCTTTTGCTCCCCAACCTTCAGAACCATTGTTTTATTCTTTCAGTCTCTCTGTATTTGACCTTTGAAAATTTCTTAGACATACTATGAGATCATGCAATATTTTTCTTTCTGCATCTGGTTTATTTCATTTATCATGAGATCTGCTAGGCGCCTAAGTTGTTCTGTGCTGTGGCAAGTCTCTGTCCTAGAAGAAGATGTCATAGTGAAACATGTTTATATGTGCTCTGATGTGTGTATGTGTGTCTCTGTGTCCACTGGCTCACTAACCGACATCCAGGTTGTCCTGTAACTTGACAGCTGTGAATGCTGCTGCAGACACCTTCCTGCGGTGGTGACATGATTTCCTTTGGGCATGGACCCCGAAGAGGGATTGTGCTGAGTCATGAGACAGTTCCAATTTAATCTAGGACCTCCATCCTGTTTGCATGGTGGCCTTATTGCTCTGCTAATAACTAATAACTCCTGCTAATAACAGTGTGCTGAGGTCGTTTTCTTCTCACACTCTCACCAGCATTTGTTATCTCGTGTGTTTTTCTGGCAGTGGGATCCTGGAGATCAAACCTAGGCTTCATGCATGCTGGGCTCTGCCACTGAGCTACATCAGCAGTGCGCTCTTGTCTTTTTGATAATTACTATCCTACTGATTAATTTTATGACTTGTTTAAAGAAAACTTTAAGTTTAAAATTTCATGAGTCAGTATCTTAGTATTTCTGCTCGTTGTGTTTCTTGGAAGATGTTAAGCTATCAGTTTCTAATCAAATTTGTTTCATCAGATCTAGAATGTTCCATCCTCTCCCTCTCTGATTAGTGGCTCTTATCCCTGCATTTGCAGTTTTATCGATGGGCTTTCTCTTTGAAATCTCCTGTAACAATATGTCATAGGCTGGTGCAGATTTTAAAAAACTTATCCATGAGGCCTTTGTTCTAGGAGTACATCTCAAGTTCATTATCTTAATTAGGAATTGATTTTCAGCATGCCTGCTGATTTTACTTCAGTTACTACATATTTAATTTTCACATGTCATACTTTATTTCAAGCACTTCTTGTTCAATACATTCTTTTATCATATTGAGTTCAGAAAGTGGATATTCGTACATTTCCTCTTTCTTTCTTTCTTTCTTTCTTCCTTCCTTTCGTCCTTTCTTCTTTCTCTTTCTTTCTTTCTTTCTTTCAAACAGGGTCTTACTTTGTAGTTCAGGCTGGCACTGAACTCACTATATAGACCAGGCTATCCTTGAACTCTCAGCAATTCTCCTGCCTCTGTCTCCCAAGTGATGAGATTACAGACGTGAGCCACTACACCCATCACTGTGGTATGTGGTACCAATTATTGAACTCAGGACTTTCATTTGCCAGGCAGACACCAGAACCACTGAGCTAAATCCTCAGTCCATTTCCTCTTTTTTTTTTTTTTTTTTTTACCTCAAAGAGAAAGGACACTTAGGAAGAAATTAGAGATTTTCTGAGAATTAAGTTGTGTCTTATATTGGTACAAATCCCCAATATGGAGTGCAATCATGATGCATATATGTAATGTACCAATAAAGATTAAAAAAAATAAATTAGAGATTTTCTTTTAAAAATTATATTTTTGCCTTCTGTTTCTTGGGCAGAAGAAATTTACAGGCAGGCAGTCAATTAGTTCAACACATACTGTTGAGTACCTGGTATATGCCAGGCACTGTTTTTTTGCCCTGGAGATGCAGCAGTAAACAACATAGGTAATAATGCTTTTCTACTTTCATGGAATTTATGTTCTGCTGGGAAGAAAGAGAATACACATGCAACTAAATAAAACATCTGTAGATCAGATGGGGCATTGTATTCAAGGGAAAAATATAATGGGGAAAGAGAAAATGTTAAATGGGGATACAAGGGATTTTTTTTTTTTTTTTTTTTTGAGACGGTCTCACATTGTAGTTCAGGCTGGCTCTGAGCTCAGCCTTGAAGTCACAGCAATCCTCCTGCCTCTGCCTCCTGTGGGCTGGCATTACAGGCGTGAGCCACCACACCCAGCACTGTGGTATCTGGTTGATTCCTGCTGGACATGAGTCTCTACACCCAGCCTTGATGTAGGTAGTTACCTGGTATCGAACCCAGGCCCTTCTGCTTGCAAGACAGGCACCAGAATCATTGAGCTAAATCCCTGGCCCAACAAAGGCTACTCTAAAACTAAGAAATAAAGCTCCGTGGAGGAGAGTCTTCCAGATGGAAGAAATTACTAGCCCAGCCTTTAGTGTGAGCTTCTCAGGTGTGCAGGCGAGACAGCGGTGGAAGGTGGAGGGGACCAAGAAGTAAGAGACACATCAGTGGGCCCCAGGGACCAGAGTGTACCCGGCTGCCTGACGGTGGCTTGCTTTGCATGTGGTGGGCCCACTGTGGAGAAGTCAGGAGCATGGGGGAACGTGATCTTACATTTGCTTTTCCACGGCCACTGTGGCTGCTGTATCAGGAACTGGCCTGACTGGTGAGGCCAGCGTGGTTGGGGAAGTGGCCGCTGATGGTTTGGCTCGTGTCACGGCCTGGGTGGCCCTGGGATCAGCTGCGGATAGACTGAAGTCCAGCTCGGGTGACTCGCTAAGCCCTGGACGTCCAGTGAGAGCGCGTGGCGTGAGGGTGAACTCAAGGCTGTTTTTCTGAGAACTGAAGTGGAGTCATCACCTGCTCAATGGAGAAAACTGAGGAGCGACTAGAGCTGGGGAGGGGGCGGCTTCACTGGATGCCTCCTAGACTGGAGGTGGCTTTGGACATGGAAGCAGGGCTGACAGTGTGCACGGCTGGATGTAGCCCCCGGGAGTCCAGACTGGAGAAATGACTTGAGAGTCATCAGTGCATAAATGGCCTTCAGAATCCTAATCCTCGATGACACCCAGGGAAGTGTAGATCAGGGAAGAAGTGTGCTGACGTTTCCCTCAGTTGAATGCACCTTCGCGTGTGACTTGATTTCATTTTCCCAGATGTCCCATGGGAGTGGTATGGGGATTCCTCTTCTGTGGGTGTGCACATGGGCATGTGTTAGGTTGTTCTGTTGTGTGTTGGATATAGAAGTTCCACCCAGATCTAGGCTGGAGGAGACACAGAGTGGGGAAATAGTCTTCACCTCCTCACTGTAGCTACCCACAGATTTTTGCTAGATAGGAAAGTTGTGTGCAGGTTGGGATAAAAAACGTCTTGTTTTGTGCTCGGGATAAAAGATGTGTTCAACAAGTTTATTTGAAGAGTTGTGGATTTCCTGTCCTTTCTTCAGTTTGGCTGCCTGATCGTTGGTCAAGTGGTACACCTAAGATGTGAACAACTTAAGTCATTCCTGAGCTTCCTACAAGATTCCTGGGAGAAGGAAGCCTTTTCTTCTAGAGTTACTGATCAGCATAATCCTGGAATCCCTGACAGCGTGGAGGAAGCGTATCTGTAGGAGGAGAGAATACAGCTCCTACAATGCAGAAAAGCCAGACAGGGGTGATTCAGCGTTGTATTATTCTGATAACATTCTTCAGAGATCTTGGTCCCAGCTATTCCTGAAGTCACTTTAGTGGAGCTTCTTCCCATCCCTTCTCCTGCACTCTCACTCTCTCTCCCCCCTTCCTTTCTGTCTTTCCATTTGAGTGTTTTGGAATTGGCTTTCTATGCATTTGAATTGGAATGGTTCCAGTGCTACCCCTACTGAAGCCTACACATCGAGGCAGGGGAAATAAAAATCCCTGCAGGTCGTTCATGGAACAGAGGCAGCACATTTAGATGCTTCCTTCAGCCCCTGAAACTCCTGCAGCAGAGATGGCATCATGGGCACTTTCTGGAAGCACAAGGGCCGACGTGCAGAGCCAGCACTGGGTGACTCGAGCTGCCGGCCATGCCGGAGCAGGGCCATCATTAGAGCAGACAAAAGCCCGAGTCTCATCCTCCGTCAGTTGAATGAGGGGAACAAAGATCAAACAGATAATTTAAATAGTCAGAGTAGGAGATAAGAGGGGTGGAGAATGAGGCTAGGGCTCTTTGCTGGAGAGGACAGACCACTGTCAGGGACTGGCCTTCAGCTAACAGAAGACAAAAGGAAGTGGGCAAGGCTGAGGTGATGGAGGGAAATGAAGTTGCACCAAAGCGGATGGGAGGTCTGAAGACCTAGGGGTGAGCCTGTGACCTTGCGACCTGCAAGAAGCGGCTGTGAGCAGAAGGGTGGGCGGGTGGCTGACAGCAATCTGACTTCCATGAGGCTCCGGTCGCTTCTGTCCTTTGTCCTTGCGAGTGTGATCAACAGCCTTTGAATGACCAGAGCAGGGATGTCATGTGATTTGTCTTAGGTTTTGGCACTGTTGCTGTATGTTCTGTTTGTTGCTTTTCTCTCATTGCTGAGACAAAATACCTGACACCCAAAATTAGAGGGCAAGGGGTGTGTTTGGCTGACAGTTCATAAGGGTTTCAGTCCTTACTCAGCTGCCTCCAGACCAAGCCATGTTGGCTGAGGGACAGTGCTGAGAATAGCTCATGACAGACAAGTAGTAGAGCTTCACAGGTGTCTTTGTGTCCCTTTTATCTTACTCAGGAAGCTGAGCTTAGAGTAGTGCTACAAGAATCACTCACATGTCGTGAGGTAGTAATCACACGCTCTTAACCCCAGCATCATAATCCAGACTCAGCTGCCCTCGAGAAAGACTACACAGGGCTTTGGGGGGACAGCTGGACATAAGCGACCACATGTGGGAACCAGATTTTGAGAGGAGATAAAGAAGAGCTCCATTCGAGAGCTGTTGTATTTAGATGCTGCTAGACTCCAAGAAGGGATGTCCAATGTGCCAGCATCTTTGACTCTGGGGAGAGAACAGGGCCGCAGCGGCACACAAGGGAGTCCTGGCTCATGGATGCAACTGAAGCAGCCAGATGAGAGGAGAGGCCTTCAGGTGTGAATGCAGACTGAAGGAGAGAGAAGGGGAGGTCTGAGCTCTGTGACACCCAGAAGAGCGTTCCAGAAAGGCTGACCTGGAGAGATCACATGCATTTCAGGAGGGTGGAACTCTACTCCTGAAACTCTACTGAGTTGCCTGAAGCCACAGGACTGGGACTGACTGCTGGATTTGCCGCCATCATCCTCCAGCCTCCAGGCTAGGTTTTGGAGCAATGAAGAGGAACTAATTCTTGACCATTTGTCCAAGGAGCAGCCGTGATCCATGCCTGCCTCTGCAGAAGTATTTATCGGGTCCTGTTCCGAGGGCTACTCATCTGGCATCGAACCACGGGCGGGGGTCATCACGCGGAGACGAAATGGTGGAGAAGCCTTTATTGTCAGCGCTCTCAGCCCTTATAAATAGCCCCACTTCCTTGTTTTTAACCGCCCCAACCCATCCTCATAGGGGGTAGTCTTTGTCTATTTGTTTTCCTTTAATCACTGTGGCCTGGAGGGGCCCGCTGTTTAGCTGTTTACGTGTTGTCTTGTACTTCCTTGATGGAGCCAACGTTGTTTAGCTTCAGGGGACCTCACAGTATTAAAGTGATACGTTAGATTGCCGGGAATAAAAACCAAAATAGGCACCACTGAAACTGTAGGGAGAGGAGGGGAGCAAAGCACAGATTACTGGAAGTTTCAGTACAGTTGTTCTGCCATTGCCTTTATGGTATGTTTGATTATGACCTGCACAGGAAACCTGGAAGTTGAGCCAAGTACAAAATTGAGATGGTCTCCCGATGGGCACCAGGTGATAGGTGCACTTTGAAGAAAAAGTTATTGTTTATAGTGGTTCTGACCAGTTTGGTTGCAACTCCCACCTGATACTTATTTCTATAATTATCTCTATACACCTCAACTTATTTCCTTCCTTCCTTCCATCCTTCCTTCCTTCCTTTTTCTTCTTTTTGCAAATCACCCCTAAGCTGAGGATGTGCCATGTATAATAACACCAATCTAAAGGAAAAAACTTCTCTGTCACTTAAATGGATTTGACATGTGCTAGTTCTGAAAATTCTGAGCAAGAAGGGACATTTTATCATGATGTTCCCTTAGTATCAAGTGATAGTTGCTTGAACTGTACAAATTATATTCATATTAGAGATGGAGAATCTGGAGAATAGAGCAAATAAGTGTAGTTATAATCAAGCAATAAGAAGGATCACTACACTGAGAGACACTGTCAGCACCTACGTGACTGACAGGAGATGGCACATTTTTACATTTTGAAGTTCTTACATTGGAGGGGTGTCTTCTTGAACTATCCTACCTGTGAACATCTATTTACAAATTGCATTTCTATATACTGGTACTGACATTGAAATAAAATAAACCAGTACTGTTCACACTGTCATATTTGGATTCATTTTCCAGGATGACTTTCACTGGGCTGATGTTTGAAGACTTGATTAATACGACCTTGTTTTTTTTTTAATTTCAGAAAAAAATAGAAGTGTCTCTGGGAAGACAGTTAAGGGAGTCATTAATTTTTCCTGGCAGAAGAAGCTTTAGAGGAAAGGCAATATTTGATCCTTTTCTTGGAGAAAAGGGTAAGGAAAGCATTCCAGGGAAAGGGAAGGCATAGAGAATTCCAAGGCCACAGAAGAGCTGGGCATGGCTGGATCTGGGCCAAGGCCAATGGGAAGATTGCAGCCTTGGAATGCAGGGCTGTCTTAGTCATCTTCTTCTCCCCGGAACACCCACAGTTAAAGGATATGCATATCCAAATTTATTTTAAAGAACTGATTAATGTGATTATGGAAACTAGAGACTCTAAACCTGCAGATTGGGCTCCTAGGCTGGAAAGCCAGAAACAGTGTTACAATTCAAGTCAATGGCCAGCTGCTCATAGTCAGAATTCTTGCTTGAGGGAAGGCAAGCTTTGGTCTGTACAGGTCTTCAGCTGATCAGACAAGACCTACATACGTCATGGAAGACACCTGCTTAACTCAAAGCCCACTGATGTAAATGCTACTATCATCCATAAAAGAAAAGAAGAAAACCAAAACAGAATGAAAGACACCTTCACAGAAACATTCAGAATGGTGTCTGACCAAATATCCAGGCACTATGGTCCTGTCAAATTGAAATTAAGCATCCTATTCCCACCCAAGGGCTGAGAAAGGAAAAGGAAAAAATTCTCTATTAGAATCTATTATGTGTATATTGTCTTTTTTCCCCCAACAAAGCATGAAGGATATTTTCTTATTTTTTCCATGTTGCTACTTCTCTGGTATGTAAAGGAGTATTACATAAAGGAATGAAAAATGGAATGAATGTTTGAGTTTAGTTATTTGGATGCATATTATCTGACATCTGGCTATTTCTGTCTTGGCCAGGGTGCATGTGCTAATGTGATCCCACTGAGTTGGTCAGTAGACCTGTCCTGCATCTCTGCTCTTTTGCAAAATGAAGCATCTTGAGAAATTGGTTGTAACTCCCGTTGCTGGTCACCATGGAGACGAGGGCAATACTCTCAGTGCATCATGGTTCTGTATGTCCCATTGAGAAGCTCTCACTCGTGTGAGAATCACTAAAGCACAGGGGTTTTTAACCACTGGAGCTGTGTACACACCAGAACTCTATGAAAAAGAAGAGATGATATATTGTCTTTACCGGTGGAGCTTGAGAAGGCTATTTATAACTGTACTTGGCCCCCAGATAATATGTAGCCTTGCAAGACAAGACCGACAAGTATGGAAGTGCTCACGGAGCCCCCGGTACAATGAGTGATAACTTGCAGCTTGGTGAATGGACGGCTGGTCACAGGGAGCCGGGGCTGGAGGGAGGGAGCCCCAAAGCAATGCGTGTGACTGCAGAAGACAACGATGAAGTCGTCTGCTTCTGGTTGTGTCTGCAAGGGAGTGAAAACTGATTTGGGCTTATATTTCTCTCATGGCAGGGACTTCCTGTTGCTTTGCTCCCTTTATAAATACATACCTTACTCTGATGCCTGCCCTAAATGCCATTCGTGTGCTCCCCCTCGGCTGCCTTCTACTACTTACAGCCCCTTTGGCAGGATGGGGCAGAGTGTGTATGTACTTTTTCTTCCAGGCATGGCTGCATTATTTGTTTCCGCTAAAATTTGAGTGAGAACATGCATGAGAAAACAGGGAACAGGGTTGATCGGTGTTAGGAATCATTCGCCACCTCTGAGGGCAGAGCTAGGAAGACAGCACTGGAAGGAATAAGGCAAGTGTGCTGATGCCTGGCCTGCTGGAGTGAAGGGGGCAAACCTGAGGAGATGAAGAAGCAATTGGGAAAGAGGTGAGAACGTCTTGAAACCCTCATAAAGGAAGCTGAGTTGATGCGGAGCTTGAGGACCACCCTGACTTGTGAACAGCTCATTTGAGAAGCGCTGCATAACGTGTAAAGGCTCATCTTCTGGGAGCTTGATCTGAGGGAAAGATTTGGTAAAGTGAAGAGACCTCTTTGAGTCTGGAGAGGAAACTACCTAGAAACAAGAGGATTGTGGAAGTGATGGCAGCACTCAGAAGCCTTGAGGAATAAAAGATAAATGAAGGTCATGAGGATGGCGAAGGGCATACTTTTGCTTGCTTTCTTCTAAAATTTGGGTTAAGATGCTGATGCATCTTTTTTCATTTCTTCAGACCCAAAGTGACAAGGTGCCTCCCAGTGACTTATAGAGATGAGCAGCGGAATGGATTTCTGGGAAGAGATAACAACTGTGGTCTTCAGTGTACATTCAGGCAACAAAGAATGGTTCCGGGAAACATCCTGCCAACACAGCAATACAGGAGCATGTTGGGTGGGGC
Source organism: Petromus typicus (assembly GCA_004026965.1). Lineage (NCBI taxonomy): Eukaryota > Metazoa > Chordata > Mammalia > Rodentia > Petromuridae > Petromus > Petromus typicus. The sequence continues at coordinate 9,606 of PVIR01008469.1, forward strand.
CAGGGTGTGTTGGGAGCATGTTCCTTACTATGAAGGGACTGAGAATGACCTAGAGAAGCAACACCATCCAACAGGAGCAATGACGGAGATGTGCATTCATTGGAGATTTAAGCTCAGAAAAGTCTAGAGAACCAAGCCAGGTGTGGATTTCCTGCAAAGCCTTAGAACTGGCCAGCCTCTTTGTCAAAGATCTAGCTTCCATCTGAGTACCTGGAGCTGTCTCTGTAGCCAACATGGGGTGGAATCATACACTTCACTTACACAGTCCTGTGTTCAGATTCTCAAGAGCGTAGTCAAACTAGGCCTCGGCTGGGCTTGTGATGAGAACTGACATCCCTGGAGTTGCTGGAGGACTGTATCCTGGGAAGCACAGTGACTCAGGACCTGTGTATCCAGGACAGATTCCACAGGAAACGTAAGGGCAATTCGTTGGTTTCCATGGCTGCACGTTCCTGCCATTATAAAACTGGGTGAGCTGTCCCTGCTGTTCCTCAGTAGTAAATTAAGGCTGTGCTGTCTGATTTTGCCTCTTCTTCACCCAATCCTGAGTAATTTTATGTCCAGAACAATCCAGTTCTGTGTCCTTCATCTTGACGTCCTAGCCACTGTCCATGCACATGGCTCTACCGTAGAACTTTCCCCATCTGGTATCTACGCTGCCATTCTTGTTTTCATGAGTATAAACTTGCGGAAGTGACCATTAGTATTCATGAAGATGTTCCCACTCACATTTCCTGGGTTTGTCCTAACAGAATCCCATTGAGTGTGTGTAGTTTGAAGGTCCCCACCCCCCAACCACCTCCTTTTTGATAAATCCTTTTGCTGTTTCCTGACTTTATCTCAGTTGACAAGTTAGCAGGATTTGTCAGTTTTGACCACAGCTGCCGTCCTAATGCATTTGTTAGCTTCCTGCATACATGCTATCTCCTTGTCTGCCCCTTCCTCTGTGTCCCTGCTTAGTCTCCTTCACCCGTACCTTACCCACCTCTAAGATGCTGGTGTTTGTATGGGATAGTTATTCGCCTTTTTTTTCTTCCTTCTGCTTCTACCCTACCCTTTCTGCCATCCCTGCAACGGAAATATCACTTACACAGAGATGTCATCCAAATTTACACCCACCTCAGCAGCTCGTGAGGCTGAGACAGACATCTCTCTGCTGTGTGCTGACTGTCTGCCGGGCTTACATTGACCTGATGTTCATCCTGTTATAAACTGACAACGTCATTTTCCCACCATCTCCCTGGTATTGCCCTGTCCCTGTATTCCTGTTTCCTTTCTTTTTCAGCCTTATCTGTCTTGCCTTGATTTCTTTCTCTCCAGTTCCACTCTCACAGCCACCTTCTAGCCATCAGCATTTATCACAACCCTTTCTGAAGCTGCTCTCCCAGTACCTACTCTTAACTCCTCCAATTTAATATTCAAACTATTGTCTTTAACTTTCATAAAGATCTGGTCATGTCATTCTATTGCTTATCCCCCTTCGATTTCTCTGCATTGCCCTTACAAAAGTGAACTTTTTGGCCTGGATTCCACGAACCACTACAATGCATCCTGCGCTCACCTCTTGGGCTTCACTCTTGCCACTGTGCTGTGCTCTAGAGTCCAACTTATGGCCTGTGTCTGGCTCAAACTACAGATCAGTTAGTGAGTCACCAGTGAAGAGGCTGTGACTGTGGAGCAGGAGGGTAGATCCCAGCGTGTTTTCTTAGCGGCTGTCGGTTGGTCTTGTTTTCCTAGTATCGTTAGGTGGTCGAGCACTTTCTCTGCTTGGAGAAATGGAAAGCTCAGCGGCTCTCTAGCAGGGGTGCAGCAGTTCTTGCTCCCAACACGCGGGCTATGAGACCACCTGCACAATCCCGTGTGAGGCGTCCTGTGTGCCAGAGTCAGCGCATTGTTTGGGAGACTTATTCCATCTCATATTTTAATAATTTAAACCAATGAAGACTCCATGTACTGGAGCACATATACCTCCCCATGAGTCAGGAGACCTTTTCAACAGTCAGATGTCGTTTGCCTGATGAGATGCCCTTTCTGCCCTTCAGCTTACTCTCAGTGTGGAAAAGAACTTGAATTTCATCTCATTTTACTGAGAGGGATTAAATTAGGACTAGTGGATTTGAAAATCAAAATAATTTCCTTGGTTTAGCAAATTTGGCTGAAGAATGCAAAGAAAAAACTACCCTCTTAGCATTTATTACAATATTTTGAGACATCCTCAGGGACTTCTTGTCCAATGATTGTCATGAAGATATTTGTGATTAATTATGAGCGATGTAACTAGAAGAGAAACTGTTCACTTTTAAAGTTTGAAAATGTTGAGGTGAAGAACATTCACAAATACCCTTTATTATATCTATTCACTTTTAAAACACATTTTCTGGAAAATTATTCTTACAGGCCAAAGTGGGTCTAGTGTGTTATCATTTGTTTTGCTTTTTATGATGGATTTAATGTGTCATGTGCTGAGTCAGCCATGCTCACGTGTGAGGAGAGATGGGGCAGTTTTTGGATGCCAGAGTCCTTGCTAGAGCTAGTTAGACACCAGTTTCCACCGCGGTTCCCTTATTCCGTCCTGCACATTGAGTCCACAGCAATTTTCGTAAGGAGTTAGATTGAATTTCACTGTAAATGTTTTCATACATTCCTGAAATCTTAGAATGCTATTAATTAACAATTTGGAAGTATTGTGTTACATGGAAGGATTGATTTAATGAATTGAAATACCATTCATTTTTCTCTCTTTATTTGGGTTCCTAAGATCTTTATATTTTATTTACATTTTAGATAAAAATGTAATTAAGTCTTAAAAGAAAGAATCATGGAATAAATTATTTGTTAGATCCCAAAGTAGGTTGATTTTATTGCTTTGAATTATATGGGCAAAAATTGTACTTGATCCTTCTGTTAATTGGATGTTACAGAACTGTTCCTGAAAATTTAACTTTTTAAAATCACCTTGATGTAGGCTCCAATTAAAGTAATCACATATGACATTCACTTTTATTTTTATTAACTGAATATTAAGAAGCATGTTATAGTCTTCTATTACCATACCATATTGCTCTTTCTCTATTTCCCTTAGGTATAGCATTTGACTATGCTTGTTTTTGAAATGATGCCTTTTTCTCTGGTATCAAAAACATTAGTTATGACATGTTATTAACAAAAGTGAGTACAAAGGATCAGCATCTTAGTAATTCTCTACACATTATGTTTTTTTAACGTCTTCAGATTGTTGACACCCTGAAAGGAATTCTGTCATGAGCCCAAGTCTGTAAATACTCACTGAGTGCCTATGGTCGTGCTTTTGGGGATAATGGGAATTCAGACCAGTAGGATGAGTGCACAGGGTCACCACGCAGACTTGGGAGAGCATTTCAGGCAACACTTCTACTTTTATTCAGAATACATTCATTCGTGTAGTAAACGGTGGAAGGTATAACCATAAGGGTTGGGTTGGTCGCAGATTGGTTGAAGCATGCAGAGACGCAGATAGTTTTGGCCAAGGGAGGAGTCACAAATAAGTGAGCAGGGCTGAACTCCAGCCCAGTCAAGCCTGGTGTTCGCCTTCAAGTGCCTTCTATGGGTCCACTTGTGTTAAGGCATATGTACTCCACGGGCTACATAGGTTATTGTATGTAACCCTTTCAAGGGCCTTATTATTAGAATCAGACTTGTGACTTAGTGATATATGCTCTGTACATTGATTCTCTAGTTCTTGTTTAAGTTTCTTTGTGTGTGAATATAAAGCTTTATTTCCCTAGGAGTGCGGTTACTGGGACATATCTGTATTTTTGTTTTGTTTTATTTTCAGTTTTTATTTTTTACTCACATGTGTGTAACTCACAATGATTATACTCCTGATGGGGAGTTGGTACCTGTGGTAACACATCTTAATTCCCTTTACTTTCCCTTCCCTTCTCTTCCATGCACACTCTCTCCATTCTTGGTCCCCTTTCCATTTTCAAATGATCTTTCTTCCTATTTCCTACGAGCTACCTTTTATTTTGCTCTTTATTTATATTTTGGGTTTCTCATGTAACAATGTGATAGTTGAGCTTGAGTGTCTGATTTATTTCATTTGACATTGTGGTCTCAAGGGACATGCATTTTCTTACAAATGACTAAAGTTTATCTTTTATGGCAGAATGGTGTTCCACTGGGAGCATTAAAATGGTCAATAAAAAGCTCTAATTTTGTATTTGCAAATTTGAAATTACAAATTGTATCAAACTAACAGAACAGTTTATTTCATGTAAGCCTTCCTTACAGAAAGAGACAACTGAAGAAAAAATTACCATCCACATATGTAACTCATTTGTACTGTGCACCAATAAGAACCTGCTTTACATTTCTATGGCAATTTACAACTCTACTGAGTACCAGGGAAAGTTAGTGGCCACAGAAAATACCACCAGGTCAGGCTGTCTGAAATCACAATCAGTAATATTTTAACTATACTATACCATTCTAGGGGACATATTTACACAAACTTACATTTTAATTTCTTTCTTTAAAACAAATGAACTGTCTACAGATGGTTGAAAGATACACAGAAAGTTGTACTGGAACCAAATCATTCATTGTAATTGTTATAGCTTTTGTCTAGATGTCCCAACTGTAAACTCATGTAGTCATAGGTGGGGGTTTCGAAGGTGGCTGGATAAGGGTGGGTGAGTGTGGATTAAGGGTATGCGGCTGGGATCGAGGGTGTGAATAATGGAAGCTCCACCCTGGGCATGAGTGGGACCTCATAGGCTGAGTGGAACCTATTCATAGGCTGGTGGCCTGGATGGAATATAAAGGGAGAGAGGGAAGGAAGGCTTGCTGCTGCTGCTGCTGCCTCCTCCCTTCTGCCTGCTCTGCCATACCATGAACTACCAACAAACTATGGACTGAAACTTCTACAAACTATGAGCCAAGTAAACCTTTCCTTTGTAACTTTGGGCATTGGGTGTTTTGTCTCAGCAATGAGAAAAGTAACAGATAACAATCACCTTCATTTTCTTTGTTAGCTTCCTCCTTTGCATAGCTTCTATCTTTTCTTGGCTCAGTAGGCAGAAATATCATTTTTTATTTTTTCTTCAGCTCTGCAGCTTCTGTCATAAGGCTACTCATCCTCTGTGCACTGTCTTCCCATCTGCTGCAGTTTCTTTGCATCACCATCAGTGGACAAGTCAGGGTGTTCTCCTTGGGTTTTGGGGTGATACTCAGGACAAAAAGGAGGCCGAAGAAAGGCTCTTGGATGCTTTGGGATCCTTGACCATTTGTTGTCACTGCACTATTAGGGGTGATATGTTTCCATTTCTCTTTTATAACAAGCTTTGTCCTCCTGTGTCTTTAAATTTCCTTTTCTTTTTAGAAGAGAGGTTCTTCCACTTCTCTCAGTACTTCTTGGGAGACTAATTGACTGAGTTCCTAGATGCTTCTTGGCACAGAGAGTGCACTTGAGGACATTTTGCTTCCCAGCTTCTGGGCTCTCCTTCGACCATGTTTAGTTATTTTTCTTCCACAAAACACAGTTGTTCAGTGCTGATGCCACTGTTTCTTGGAGCCCAGTGTACTGCAGTTCTCCAGTTTAAAGACTGTTACTTTCAAGGAAGCTCATGTGACCTGCTGAGCAAACATTCTAGATTTGATAAACAATGGTGCCAGTAAAGGAGATATCAAACACAAATCCAGAGTTTCTAGTTATAGTCAAAACATCCAGGGTCAGCATTTAGAGGTGTTGTAGGAAGACAACAACCTCGGACAAGGACAAGAAGGTCATTTGTCCCAAGGATCTCATGACTTTTAGGCTTCTGGTCATCTACAGAAACACTTTGAGCTACATAGTAACATGCCATTTCTATCATTGCCTGCTTCCCTTGTACATTTGCTTGTGAAAATAATCAGAAGTCAGATAGCTACCCAGATGTTTCATGATCACAACTATTATTACAGTAGTTTCAGAAAACTTAGGATGCAAGCTAGGAGCTAGATTTGGAACTTAGTAGCCTGCATGTGCTTGGGTGGACTCTGCTTATAATATACTCTAAAACATTTGGGAACAGAAACCTCACTGCAGGAAGCAAGGGTGATCCTGACTTGTGGCTTCTGAACAACATTGGGAAGTAGTATAGGAGTCTATTCAGTGCTAAGCAAATTAATCGTATTTAATGTTTTTAAACACTGGAAATGCCACATGTCTAAAATCTGATCTACTTTTAATAGTTGATCAGTGAAAAGTGATTAAGAACTTCTGAAGTAACAACACATCTAAAGTGAGTTTTAAAATGTTTATTTTTAGAACGTAAATGAAATGATAGGTCTTGAAATTTCCAGACTTTCACTTTCTACTCTGCCTTTGGAACTTGATGATTTGAATCTCATTTAGTTGTCCTGAAAATTTTCTCCAAGACTAAGTTCCACAATGTCCTCATATCTGAATTCACCTGCACCTGCTGGCACTCCACCTTTCTGTCCCCGTGGGTGTCAGCCCTCCCTGCTCTCCCTTGTACATTGTCTTGGGGAAATTTGTCCCTCTCTGGACTCCATCCTCCCGCTTCTCACGGGTCCTTGAGTCCTGCCTGCTCCATTTCTATATGCCCTCTTTGAGCCTTGCCGTTCTTCCTCCATGTGGCACATCCCTGAGGGAAGGAGGCGAGGCATCCATTGTACCATTTCCTACAATATTTTCTGTGAGCATTCTAACTTTTTCCATTTGTGAGCCGTAATCAGTGATATTTAATTGCTGCATTAGAGGAAGAACGAAATCAAAGCAAAAAGAATTTCAAAATACCATTGGAAAATGATTTTAAACCATCAAATTATCAAAACAATAATTAAACACAAACCCGGTTTCATCTGCATTATATGACCGCACAGCCAAATGACAGACTGTGTCACCGTCAGGGCCGACACCCGTGATCCCGAGACCCGCAGCTTCCCAGCCGCACACAGCCTCCCTCCAGCCCTGGCCTCCAGCCGTGAGCCACGTTCCTCCGAGCTGTGGAGCCAATGGCTCGAAAAGTTTGGAAGAGATGAGAACATATCCTTGCAGCTTACAGAGAAAAATGTAAAGCCTGGAGGAGTTCGAAGAACTTCTATTCATGGATAGAGGAAGAGAATATCAGCATATGTGACGGTTCTAATCACGTATCTTTTGCTGTGCATAGGGAGTTAAGAGACCTGTTTCAGTCCCAATTCAGTTGTCAAATGGCCGTAATGGGCTCGTCCAGACTTCTTAACCTCTGATGTGCTCACTGATCGTAAAAGACCCCAAGGGTGCTAGATTCCAGCGTTTCTGTGACCCTGTTGGTACAGCATCCAGAACGTGGTGATGAATGTATATTTCATAACCCCCTAGCGTCCCCAAGTGAGACACAAAATGCTTCTAACTGTGTGAATGCAAAGTAAAAACAAGTGGGGAATGAAAAAGAAACAGAAACAGGAAACAATAAGCCTAGAGGGAGATTTAATCGATTATTTCAGGAGTAGAGGAAATGATAAAAATTCACAGTGATAAAAATTCAGTTTTCACAGTGAAAACACAATGCTGGGGCGTGGTGTAGATTGCTGAGGGCATCCCCGACAGATGGTGGGCTGGTAATTACACGCAGAGCCCTTCGAGCCGCAGGTCCTCTCGGCCCCGTGTTCACGGTTATGAACCAGCACAGATGCCGCTGATATTTCATCTTGCTTTAACCACTCGTGTGTTTATGTTACCTTTGGTCATCATGTGAATCCAAGACTTCCTTTAAGGAGATTTAGACAAACAGGAATTGATGTGGGTGGAAATTGTTTAAAAAAAATATGAAGAATACTAAAGCTGAATTTGGTTCCGAAGCACATGGTCCTGTCAGTGTTTATGAAATGATGTACTTCCGTTCAGATTACTAGGGATCAATATTTAAAATACTTTTCAAATTTTTTATTATGATAAGTACATTTAACTTACAATTTACTGTCAAACATTGTTAAATGTACAGTTCAGCAGCATTAAGTATATTAAGAGCTAAGCTCCCTCTACAGAACTCCTATAACTTGTAAAACTGAACCTCTGTCCCCACTGAACAGTATCTCCCCTCCTTGCTCTCCCAGCCCTAGATAAACCAGTGTTCTACCTTTTGTCTCTATGGGATTGATCATAACCATATTACCTGCAGGCTTCCTCTGCACTTGACTCTTCTCAGAATCCCCTTCCTTTTTTGGGTAGAATATTGTATCCTAGGTATGTATTCACTGTCTTTTGCATATCCATTTATTTGTTGGTGGACATCGGGGTTTTTCCGTGTTTCCACTGTTGTGAATGGTGCTGCTGTGAATGTGGAGGTGAGGACAGATTGCTCTACTGTTTTTCGCAGAGGCTGTAGTGTTTTATACTCACACAGATACAATATGATGGTTCCAGTTTCTTCACAACACTTGTCAATTATTATTTATTTTTGAATTAAAAATTATAGCAGTCATCTTTATGGGTATGAGGTTGCATTTCATTGTTTGATTTGCATTTATCTAGTAATTAGCAACATTAAGCAACTTTTTCCTTTATCAGCCATTTCCCTGTCTTTTTGAGAAATATTTATTCAGATTTTTTGCCCGTGTTCTAATCTACTAGTTAGATTTTTGATGTTAGGCTTTAGGGGTCCTCTCTAATACTGTCTGATATTAGTTCCTTAAATAGAAACATGATTTGAAAATATTTCCTCCTATTATTTGGGTTGCGGTTTTACTCTGCTGATAGTATTTTTAAATTTTTTTTCTCATTAAGTTGCTAAGTAAAATTGGAAATAAAAAAGTACAAGTCCTATAGCTTTTCTCTTTTTTAGAGTTGTTTTGGCTAAGTGAGTCCCTTTGAGATTGCATATGAGTTTCAGGATGGGTTTTTCTGTTTTTGAAAAATGTGTCATTATGATTTTGTGCATATGAATTTTTGGATGGATTTTTATATCTTTGTAAAAAATTCATTGAAATTTTGAAAATTTAATTTGAGATTTGTATGTAGATTACTTCAGGTATCATTGATATTTTATTAGTAAACCTTCCAATCCATGAACATGGATATCTTTTAAATGATTTAAATCTTCAATTTCTTTCAGAAATATTTTATAATTTTCATGACCCCAAATTTTTTCCTCCTTTGTTAACTTAATTCCTAAATACTTTGTTCTTTTGATGCTATTGTAAAGAGAGGTGTTTGCTTGATTTTCATTGTATGTTGAAACAACTAAATTTTTGTGTTAAGTTTGTATCCTATTTTGTTGCTACACATTCATTTATTCAAACAGTTTTTGTTTGTAAAATATTTTGTGTTTTCTACGTAGAAAAAGACACAGTGTATCTACAAGCAGAAATAACTTCTTCATCTCCAGTTTGGGTGCTTCTTAATTGTGTTTGCTTCTCGACGTCTGCTGCTTAACTGCAAGCTATGGGTAGAGCTCTCAGTACTGTGCTCAACAGAGGGAAACAGACGTCTCTGCCTTCTTCCCGACATCAGAGGAGAAGCTTTCGTTCTTTTCCACTGAGAATGCACATCTCAGCTGGAACCACTGAGCTAAATCCTCAGCCCCAGCTGGATTCCTTTCACCTGAGCACTGACTGACTCAGTGTCCCTCATGTCCGTAGCATCTTTGTGGGGTCAGAGGTGACTAACAAGGCACCGGTGACATCTGAGTTTGCATGGGTGTGCTGAGATGGAGAGGTTCAAGAACACATGAAGCAGGAGGGGTTGGGGGGGAAGTAGCAGGAGCTGAGCTCTGGCAGTCACTGCAGCATATCTATTTCAGTACCCAGAGCTCTTGCCTTTTGCATATAATATGGAAAATAATAATAGTAGGAGAAAACAGGTGCGGTGTAGGGGGATGAGAAAGAACATGAGTAGAAAGTTGAACAGTAAGAATAGCAAGTCTCCAGCTGTGCTTACACTGAGACCTTTCAGCAGGTGGTACAGAAAGCAAAGTTCAGAGTTTAACAAGTACCTACTTTTAAGGGTGATCCAGTCCAAAACTCAGTCATCAGATCTCACATGGTGATTTTTAAAATGTAATTGGAGAACCATTTAAATTATAATTTCTTGTTACTATATTGTAGTGGGAGATACAATCATCACTGTAGAACTCTTGGATAGACAATTCCTCACTGTGTTCCCTCCTTTTCCTTCTCTTCTTTTCCTTTTTTCTTCTCTTGCCTTTGCTACCCCCAGAGTACCCATTAAAATTCATAGTTCAGAGCATTCACGTGTTACACCATCTTCTGTGTGCTACTTTTGAATTTCTAAGGCTCATGAAGTCACTCATTGATTTTAGTTTTCCTTTAAATAATCACAATAAGGAATGTGTTGCAGAAGAGAGCTTGGCTATTAGGAAGGGAGACAGTACAGTCTCTTAATCAACAGTGACATCAGTATGCTTCTACTCTAAGAGAATCCAGTGGGATGGCAAATGAAAAGTCATGTGTTCTAAAGGAAAACTGGGTTCATCCCCAGGAGATTTTCAGCATTTCTATATCAACTGTGGTTTCGTTCTCCCTAACTGTCACTTGTGTGACAGAATGAATACAGCAAATACTGACTCCTGGTTTTGTAATATTTAAATAGTAATTAAATATTTATGTTAGTGTCTTAACATCAAAACAATAGTTGATGGTTTGATCAAATTTGACATCACATAGTTTCACTGTAAGCACCACTTAATGCAAAGAACAATAACTTATTTTTCAATACCAATGTTCAGTAGGAATTTACTCAACAAATATTCGGGTTCACAGAAGCCACTGGACTCCAAGACCCATTGTTGCTACCACAGCCTTATGTAGGCCTCAGAAACATGTCAGTCTTTGTCATCTCCTTGCTGAGTTACTCATTCAGCAAGCATTCATCCAAGGCCATCCAATGCTGAGCTTAAGGACACAGAGGTGAGTGCCGTCCTGCCTCTCTGGAGCTCACTGCTTAGCAAAAGACTCAGGAGCATTCAAGGCACCACGGGAACACAGAGCAAAGGAGAATGATCAGATACACAGAGGGAGAGGCAAGGATGATCAGCAGCGTGGTGTAAACAGAGATGGATAGAGGAGCTGTGAGGGCAGGGACAGAGGGCTGTGGACCTCAGTGTGAAGCCTCCTGAGAATGACAGCCGATGGGGGAGTGAGACCCAGGAGTATGACTTGGGATTTGTTCTGAGAGCTTCAGGGTGACCAAAGGATTTGGAGCAGGGGGAGGATATGGTGGGATTCACATGGGATGTCAGTGTAACAGAAAGGTTGGCAGTGGTCTGGTCCGGCTGGGCTGGACGAAGCATCTTGGGGCTGCTGTATACAATATTACAGAAGAGAAGTGCTAGAGCCTCAACTAAGAAACCAGAGAGAGGAAAATACGTTTAGATTCTACTGTGCAATTGGAGGATGAAGTTGCTCTCTATATGAAAAAAGGAGCGGTCTGGAACAGCTCAGATTGGTAGTTAGGAGGCCCCATTCTTTGGTGGTGCATTCGACTGGGTTTGGTGCTCTGATGTCCTTCCTCCCTCCTAAATTTCATGTGTACTTAAAGAAAACACCAGATGGAACATAAGAACTCCTTTAGCAGTAGTCAGTTAAGCAGCCTGTGCCCCAGTGCAAGCCCAGGGCACAAGTCTTTAGCCCTGAAGTGCAAGCATGGCTTTCTTTTTCCTTCCTCTGTCAGAAGCTGGAAGCTGAGAGGCATGTGCTGGCGTCTCCAGCTAAAGACGTCATGAGTGGTGGGCTGGCTGGTTGCTGCCACAAAAGCAAAACCTGGGCAGAAACTTAGTTTGGAATTAGAAAGTGACAAGAGTTTCAACTTGTCTTTAAAGAACACTGCCCCACCTACTGTTAAAATTCAGCCCAATTAAGGTTGTAGGAGTGGATCAGAGTAATGGAGGGAAACGGTGGTGCAAGGACTGTTCTGTATAGAGGTAGAAACACAGGAACACTTGCAGGAGTGTGTTTCTTACACACAGTCACTGCTGACACCCACCACACAACCGACAAAGTAAAAAACGAGTGTCCCAATCTTCCGTAGTGGAGAACGTCAAAAGGGAGGAGCAGCCATATGCCATTGAGCAGTAGGAGTTTGTAAAGAGCCCTTTGACTCGCAGGCAGGGCCCATAAATGCTGGCTCAGCATCCGTGGGTAGTTTGAGAAAGAAGATGGAGTCAGTAAAGGCAAAGAGAAGAAGAGCCTGAGAGTGCAGGAGTCAGAGGCAGTGGAAGAGCGATTCAAGGAATTACTGGGGAGGAAACCAGAACTCTGGAAACACCTGCTCCTTCCTGCGCCAATGTCTTTCACGCATTCAGGAATTACTATCTCTCTTGCTTCAGCATTCTAGCTCCTCACTGACTGACCAACCTCTCTTCATCTGATGTGTTATTTCCTCATGGAACTTTCTCTATACTCTAAACTCAAACTATCTCTCCATTTCACTCATTCATTGCTCTTTAAATCTGTTTTTGAATTTCAGAGCATTTCCACTGTTGGCAAGTATGGGTCCATACTTATTTGTCTCAGCATTTTCTCCCTTATTAAAAGGAAACCCTCATGAGAACAGGAGTTATGTCTGGCTTTTCCCATGGTTGTAAGCCTGGCATGGTGCCTAGTACATATTACATGGTAAGTATTGGTTAGCTCTACCCATGAAGCACTAGAAGATTTCCACCTTTTAATTTTACCTTCCACAAACAAAGGTATAACTGTGAGTTTTATATGATCTAAATACAAGGCACCCTCTTAAGGGTGCAGAGAATTGAGCTGTGCTGTGATCATTAACACAACAGATGAGAAGTTGTGAAAAAACCATTTAGCGAAGAGCAGAGGTGAGTGAATGTGAGAATAGGTGACTCCTGCAGGCAGTTCACCTGGCTGAACTTGTCTCAAGGGGATGCTTGGAGCTGAAGGTGAAGCAGATATTCCTTACTCTTTTGGACCCCAAATCTACAGGAAAGAATCTCACCGAACCAGGCCAGAGAGGTTAACAAGCATCAATCTTTATGTGGTCCTAGTTTTGTGTTGCAAATTACTCTTAAGTCCTTAGCTGAAAGGTGTGTGTCTGTGGCTGTCACAGAGTTTCGAGTCCAGTGACAGCCCAAGGTAATGGAGACTAAGCATTGCAGCAGAACAAAGTACTTCATCAAAAGGGGAAGGATTGATTGGACTACATCACTCTTTCATCTCAGCTTTCTCAGAGGGTTTTGCTTCATGACTTGAGCATCTAAGATGCTCTTTATGGAACACCAGGACACTTTGGCTCTGACATATGCAATCAGTGTGTGTCATGAAGACTTAGCTCCCTTTTTACTCAGAATTAATTACAGGCATTTATATTTCAGGGACCAAAATGAGTAATCAGACCTAATTAAGTGGTAATTAATCTGTGTTTCTTTTCTCTCCCACTGTTCTCTCTGTATAGCGGCAAGAATGTGCAAATAAGCTTGACCCCCAAGAAGACTAGTCACCTTCCATGGCTCAGGGAAGGGACATCATTCTTACCTCATAAACAGAGAATGCGATGTGTTGCTTCCAATTTTGCTAATGGTTTGGGGATATATAGGACCATCTTTTTTTTTAGGTTTTTTGAGACAGGGTCTCGCTTTGTGGTTCAGGCTGGCCCTGAGCTCAGCCTCAAACTCACATCACAGCAATCCTCCTGCCTCTGCCTCCCAAGTGCTGGGATTACAGGCGTGAGCCACCACGCCTGGCACTGTGGTATGTGGTACTGGTTGCTGCTCGGTGTGGGTTTCCACACCCAGTATTGTTATGTGGTTACCGGGGAATCGAACCCGGGCCCTTGCGCTTGCAAGATAGGCGCTGGAACCACTGAGCTAACTCCCCAGCCCTATAGGACCGTCTTTTGCACCTGGCAGTTTTTGTATCTTCTATGCCAGGGACTGTCCTCAAACATGCAAATCCCCTTTCTTGAGAGTTTGTACACTAGATAAGTCTTGATTCTTACTGTTTCTATGGTTTAGGCTTCATTTATTTTAGATACACATTTTGGTTATTTAAAATATCCTTCCAGCTAAGACTCAATTTTCATCAACTACTCAATAGTAGATAGAGTTTGCTGAGCTCCCTGGTGTGACAGAAGGGGAAAAGCCAGGAGTTAGTGCCATGTCACTTAAAGTGGATGTCAAAGTATCACTGATGGGGTGCCCCAGGGCGCAGAAGAGCTATGGAGAGGAGATTCTATAGGAGTACCCATCCAAAAGCTGTTTCCAATGGTCTTTTTAAGCTACCATAGTGGTTCTTCTCTTATTCATCACTGAGTCAATCTAGACCCTCTAGCAGCTACACAACAGATAATTCTTCCCATCTTCTCCTAAGGAAACGGGGCCTGACAGTTGCTTCTGTGCATAGATTGACCTGGGGCTTCCAAGAGTTCTCCCATTTTCACTGTCATGGAACTGAGTCAAGTGGGGGCCTTGATGGAAGAAAGGATTGTGTTAGGTATAGAACACATCACCTTTTATGGTGCCGGTGTTAGGCCTGCATACCGGGGTACTTTTGATCAAGTCTGAGGCACCACTTTCATGTGATATTGCCAGTTAGCATATCAGCTTATCACTGCTTTGGGTGCCCAGGCCTCCTCTGCGTGCATCGCCTTCACAGAGTTCTTCAAGGGCTTGGGAGCTGTGAAGAAGTGAACTTGGTAAGAGCTGTGGCATTATTGCCACGATGCCACCTGAGTGGGCATGTGTGGTTCCTGAACCACTGTAAGGTCTGTTCCAGGCAAGGTTTCTGAAGGCATAATTTTCAAGTGGAAGAAATTCTCTCATTCTGTCTTCTACCTCAACCCTATTCGTAGGCTCTGCAGTGCTTCTTAGACCGTGCTTGTTTCTCCTGGGAGAATGTGAAGTGGGACCCCTTGCTATGCCATAGGTTTGATTTAGGAAAAGCAAGTCACTTTTTTATAGTATCACAAGTAAGAGAGAACTGGAAAAGATATGAAAAAGATATGTTCCGGATCCTGTGGAACCTCTTGTTCCAGTGTAAGCCAATCACTGTACACAGATAAGTGCTGTTTCTTGCTAGTGATGTGTAGTAACCTGGCCAGTGTATAACAGATAAACTTGAAAATCTTAAGAACAGAGTCCAATAGAACGTTATTTCCCAATCACATAATGTGTTTTCCTAGTTAGTGGGTGGAACTGAATACAGGTAGCTAATCATCCAAGTGATGATTCAGAGACTTGACTTCTCTTTATTTTGAGGCTTTGCCGTTTTTGATGCAGCCTTCCCCAGTACCACCGAAGGGAAAGGGCACAAAGAATTGCAAGTTTTAGAGGGTGCGTGGTGGTGGGGTACACACATCACTTCCGGTTTGGCCAGAATCAAGTCCCCTGCGGGGAAGCCGAGCATGGGGCCCACTCTGCGGCCATCAGTTGTTGGGAGGAAGGTGTGGCTGTGGTGACTCAATAGCCTGTCGCTGCAACAGTTGTTTTCTCTGTTTTTTTTACACCTTCTCTGTCCCTTGTCAGTTTGCCTTTTCCATCTCTGTGCTGTAAAGTTTGGCAGGATAGCTCAAGTGTGGAGAATTTAAGAACAAATCTAAAAATACAAAATCGCATGCTAGTTTATGAATTTTAAATCTTGTGAATTTAAAAAGTGTGATTTAAATGTTAGTAAATATTTTAGTAGCATCTCATTTGATGTGTAAAATTTGAAAAGTTAAAATATGCCCTACTGAAAAATAATCTAAATTGTACAATTTTGAACCTGGCTAGCAAATCACATTATAAGTATGATGCCTTTGACGCTGAGAGACTGTACCTCAGCTGGTAAGAAATATTCGCCGTTCTAGGTAGAGTGTGAATCATCAAATTCTTTATATGCATTATAATCTCTGGTGATGATTTTAATGACTGATGTACTAACAATTTAATGTCCACAGTTACTCTAATTCAAAATCTTTTCTGCTATACTAAAAGAACACTATAGATACTCACCAAGTGGTATTAAAGTGCTGGCATTGAAATGTGACTACAAATCTATATCATTGAAACAGAGAGTTAATAATAATTACCAAGAAGTGGAAGAGGCAGAGAAGGAGAAAAAACAACTAGAAAACTAAGAGCATTTAATATTTAGGAGTTTAGATTTTATTCCTAACACTTAGGTTGTATTGACCCTTTCATATTGAATTATATTTTAGATTTTCTTATTCTAAGCACTTGGTTTATTTTGATCCCTGAGTTAACCAAAATGGTACCTTCTTCCTTCCTGTTCCACAAATTTAAAAACATAATACTCAGGGCCAGAGGCCACATGCTTCCATATTATACCAACCTATTAATTTAGGGATGACCTTCCTGCAGACTGTTAGTGATGCTGCTAAATAAATACAAAGGAAAGGCTACACAATATTTTATTCTGTCTCATTCTGCAATTAATTCTTTGGGATAATTAACAGTATAATTCTTCAGGAATGTATTATCACTGGTGTATAACTGCCTGTCTCATAACTTAATACATGACCAAGGAAACGTTCCATATGATTGCTTCACAGCGCTGGATTTAGAGACCTAATTGCAGCTGGTTTCCCTCCTCACCTTTGTGTAAAGAGCGTGTTTCCCTCTCACCAATGGACTAGGGTGTTAGTTTATTTTTTTCTTCCTAGAACCCATGCTGGATTTAGAAAGCCAGCAATGAGAGTGGAAGTTGGAGAAGGGAGAACAGGAGCAGGCTAAATCCAGGGTTGTGACTAACTGATTTATCTACCAAATATCAGCAGAGGTGCGGTGTGCCAGACATTGTTGTAGACTTGGGACCATTGAAGACACTCTGTGGAAAGAGCAAACAGACAGGCAAATGAAGCAGGCAACAAAGATGTATTTAACTTTCACTATGAAAAGACTTCACAGATATTTTTTTTCAGACAAGAAAAGGTTAAAAGGACCTGATAAGGTCCAGAAACCAAGAGATATTGGCTATTTCTGGTGTGTAGAGCATGCCGAGCAACACTGCAGTCTTAGGTTGAGTGACAGACCCTCCTGTCCTAGGGGCTGCCCCTTGGAGGGTGTCATGGTGGCAGAAAGCTTGTGAAGCTGGAGTGACTGCCAGCCTGGAGTCCATACTCCCTTGCTCCAGGGTTCCAAGGACACCAGGCCTGGATCCCGCCCCCCAGGCTCACTTCAAGGTCTTGTTGACTTCCTGGGGTGGTTCTTTTGAGTATGAACAGCAGATAGAAGCATCTCCAAGCCCAAAGTGGGCTGGAGGCTATTTGTTGAGGTTGAGGTTGAGTCTGACATCAGCCAGTGGGTCCTCAGCCTGCCCAAAAGACTGCTTATGGAGAGAAATCAGGGGTGGACAGGGGTGGAGGGCGTGGGGAAAGGGAACAGGCTGGGTACTTGACCTGCCTTCTGCATGCCTCTGCTACCCGGGTAGGGATTGGAGGAGTTCAAGAATCCTAAATTTACTCAAGTAATTCAAACAGTTATGCTTATTAAGATTGAAAACTTTTGTGTATTTCATGGCTTATGAACTTGTCTTATAATTATCTTTCCATATGGGGTACATGGGTTTCCATTTCTATACTTGCCCTGGATTGGTCATTGTCGAGAGTAGGATTTGTGGAGAAGACAAAGCTGACGAGTCAGATTTTCCACATGAGGAAGATCTTTGTGTAACGGCGCCATTACAATGGAGCCAACAGACATTTATAGAAACAGGCCTGTGATCAGATGACTTTATAAAAGACAATTTCAGTTTGGAGATTCCTCAAAAAACTAGGATTAGAGGCCCCATACGATCTTGCTATTCCTCTGGTAGGTATATGTACCAAAGAATTACAAGATTCATATCACAGCAACATATGTGCACCCATGTTTATAGCAGCTCAGTTTGTGATTGCTACATCTTGGAAACAACCAAAATGTCCATCAGCTGGAGACTGGATAAAAAAGATGTGGTTCTCTTACAGAGTGGAGTACTACTATGCCATAAAAATGATAAGATTGAGTCATCTATATTCAAATGGATGAACCTTCATGACATCCTTGTAAGTGAAATAAATAGGTCACAGATGTGTAAATACCATATCTTTTCTCTAGTATGAGAAAAATGAAGATGTAAATGAGTCCTAGAATATATGGTAGATGTTGTGAAATAGAAAATATTCAAAGGGAAATGGGGTGTAGGGGTAAATAATGAGGGGGAAAATAATGAGATTATAATAAAGAAACAAAGAAAACAAAGCTTCTGTATATAGAGGACAAGGGTGGTAGGGTGGGTAAGGGAGTGGGGAAAAATGAGAATTAAATTGTGTCATAAACTGGCACAAATTCTCATTGTTGAGTGCAATCATGATGTGTATATGTAATGTATCAATAAAGAAAAAAAAGACCACTTCAAATGATGAGTTCATTATCTGACAGATGAGCAAGAACTGCCCAAAGGTTGTGGAAAAGACAGTGAAAGTGCAGAGTTCCTGGGTTTGCACAGCCAATGAGCTTTCTTGATTGATTATTAGGTCTCTTAATGTCTCTGAGGAATAGAATATGGGAGTCAGACAAACAGGACTCACTGGAGGAATTGTTGTCTGGGAAACTATGAGGATGAGGATGCCATTGATTGAGAGGCGGAGGCGGGCAGAATTTAGGGGTGAGATGAGTTCAGTTTCGGGTGCCCTAGATCACAGGTGCGGGGGACCAGCAGGCAATGGGAAAGGAGGTCAGAGCTGAACTCTGGCCTTTCTGTCCCCTCACCTCTACGCCACTGTATCTAAAGCAGTCGGCTCCATTGAGGGAAAGTTCCTGCTTGTTAGAGCTGTTCATAATCCTGTGTGCAGGATGTCAGGGCTGACTGCCATCCCTTAGAAAGTGATGACCAACATTACTTATGCGTTTGACTAAACAGACTTGAGTTAATTTAAGACTTAAAATTTACAACAGACTTTGTCTTTTAGATTATACCACTATCCCACCACACTGAGACTTCAGGGAGATTAGATTTGCTGTCTAGAAATGAATCATTACATACAGGATAGACCTGCATGTTCTTGCTTTGATGTAATTGATTTTTATTGCAAGACATTTCCATCACAGACTTTTTTCCCTGGTCAGTGTCTCACTCTGTATTTTATATATTTTTTGGATTTAAACCATTGCATGGTGGAGTTATGTTACCTTTTATAACCTCTGCAACCATAAAACATAATTATCCCCCAGACATGATCAGATAATGTTATGAAAGTAACATTGAATCAAAATGACTTTCACTGAGTCATATAAAAAAAACTCTAATGATTTCTTCTAAATGATTTCTAAAATTATAGGGCAGGTCATGTTCAGCAAAGAATCAAGTATTAAGTAGAGGAATTACATTGGATTAGTGCCCAATTTCTTAGGAGAGACGCCTGGTGATTATTAGCAGCTCTCCTCTGAGCTTGAATCTAAATCTTGTCTCCTTGGTTCTGTGGTGCTCGACAGTAAGTCTGAGGACGAGCTTGATTTTTTAAGAGTCTTTCCTAAAGGAGGTTGTTATCAGGATAGTTTGTAACCTAATTCCTTTCTAAGAAATTTTGTCAATGCTAAATAAGTAGACTTGAAGGAACTACTGGGAGAAATACATACTCATTTAAATTTGTAATAATGATAATGTAGTTAAAGATATTCTTCTGCCTAATTTATCCACATGTTATGTTCATGTACTTGTTTGTAAAATTCTATTTTAAGGTGTTCTGTTAGGTGATGGTTGCAAATGCTGCAATGGATGTATTTTGATATAGATATTATCAGACGCTAATAACTCAACATAGTAAAATTATGAACTTAACCTATTGTGATCTTAAAATGTACTATAGCAGTAAAATTATCAGATGAATACATTGGAATTATTGCTAAGTGTATTGATCGGTATGGCTGTGAGTCTATATTTCTTTATAGATATCCATCATTTTCCAAAACTTTTCCAGTGAATATACTATTCCTATATTTGGATAAAGGTAGTCTGTCATTTAAAAGAAACATAAAAAGATATATGAAGAAAATACATGCTTGAGGCTCACAAGTGGAAAGGTCCCCCTGAGTCATGTGAATATTCATACATGTCAATACCTCACATATACTACAAGAAAAGAATAAAGCCAAGAGAAAGAAAAGAGGGCACCTGTAAATATGTTGCCATCCTTGTTGGATAGAAAAGAAGTCAAGGAATAAATAAGAGCAGCTAAGAAGTATATGAAGAAATGCTCAATATCATTAGTCATTTGAGAGATGCAGATGAAAAAAACACTGAGATTGCATCTAACTTCACAAAGAATGGCTGCCATGTCAGAATTAGCTATCAACAAATGTTGGTGAGGCTGCGGAGAAAAGGGAATCCTTCTCCACTGCTGGTGGGAATATAGAGTCGTACAACCTCTGTGGAGATCAGGGTGGAGATTCCTCAAAAAAGTAGGATTGGAGTTTCCATTTAACCTGGTCATCACTCTGCTAGGCATAAACACAAAGGAATTAAAAGAGTCATTTCACAGCGACATATGTGCACCCATGTTTAAAGCAGCTCAGTCTGTGATTGCTAAATCTTGGAAACAACCCAGATGTCCATCAACTGGAGACTGGATAAAGAAGATGTGGTTCTTTTATAGAATGGAGTATTACTCTGCCATTAAAAATGATAAGATTGAATCATTCATACTCAAATGGATGTACCTTGAGGATGTCCTCATAAGCAAAATAAACAGTTCGCAGATGTGTAAATATCATATCTTATCTCTGGTATAAGAAAATGAAGTTGTAAATGAGTTGTAGTATGTATAATTAATATTGTGAAGTAGAAAATATTTAAAAGGAAAGAATGTAAGGGTAAATAACGAGGGGAAAATGAATGTGGTAATAATAAAGAAAAAAGAAAACAAAGATTGTGTATAAGTGGAGTGGGGGATGCAGGGCAGGGGGAAAAGGGCAAAAATGAGAATCAAGTCATGTCATATTCTGGTACAAACTCTTAATGTTGAATGTGATTATGATGTGTATTCATAAGGTACCAATAAAGATAATTTTTTAAAAAAGAATACGCTGCTTCTCCCAACCAAGTTCTACCTTGTAAGAGCACATTCACTTATTAATACATCAGTGAATGAATGTGTGTCCTAGGGTCCAGTTCCAAAAGAGCAACATCAGAATATATGAGATGTTGGGGGACATTTTGAAAGTAAACCAGAGCATTCTGTTGTTCATGCCCTAAAAGGTCATGTCCATCTAATGATGTAAAAGTGCATTTAGTCTATGCTATGAGTCCCCATAGTCTTTTAACATTTCCAGCATTGCTACAAAAATCCAAGTCCAGTTTCCTTTAAGACTACAAACTTTTAGTTATATATTCTTATAAAAATGAAGAAAAAAAAAAGAAGTCAAGTCACAGAAAACATTTTCTGTTTATCTCTTTAATAAGCCACTGATTACCAATAATAATTGCAAATGTTTTTCATGGCAAACAGAAGCACCAGTTTTTGTGCAAGACACTTTGACTTCATAATTTGAGCAGCTACCATTACCACTTACTTTAATATCTTTAACAATTTAAGCACGTAGAAAATTGTAAATAAAAAGTATAGCAGTCATGTTCCCATGATCCTCCTTTGTTAAAATGCACTTTCTAGATTTGCTTGTTTTATTGTATTGTTAGTGTCAACTGCCATACTACTATTTCACCAAGGATGAAAGGGAAGTTTTCAGCTACTTTCTGGTGTCTTGTAGTACTGGGGATTGAACTCACAACCTTGGACTTGTGGTGGTGCCACTGAGCTAAATCCCTGACCCCCAACCAGCTACTTTCTGATTGGTGCCATTGGTGTGGGCCAGAAGGATACTAGCTAAGAGCAGACAGCTTATATGATTAGTTAAGGAAACGTTTTTGGCTTTCTCTGGTATGTGATTGGAAGCAGGGGCAAACATTAGGAAGCTGCAGTTAATAACTGGGGCCTGGCCCTTCCTGGCTGATTGTAACAGAGGTTGTTGCTTAGTTTCCTGGATTTGTTCCTGGCAACAATATCTTGCAGATTTGTCCTCAGCCATGCGGGCTTCCTGTGGTGTTTATTGGAGATAAAGGGACTGATTTCCTGGGCAGATCGCTGTGGGTCATGGGTCAAAGTATTATTTTTACATACTTTGACCATTGTTCATTTGTCCACTCAGTTTCTCATGATACCAACCTCAAAATCAGTCACATTAACCTGTTGGACATTTCATCACATGACAGTTCAGCAGTTATTTATCCATCTTCCAGCTGATGAACTTGGATCTGACCTTGCTATCCTAGTGAGCAGTCCTACAGTTCATATTCCTTTCTATGTGTGCGGTACATTTTCATTCCGCATTTCATACAGCTTTCCTCTTCTATTTCTCCTTTCTTGTTCTGCCCTATGGAGATAAGGTTTTAGAAGACTTTTATTTCCTTTTGGTCAAATCTCATGTTTTATAACTTTAAAAGTGAACCAAGTGTCTCTAGAATTTGTAAACATGGGCCAGTACTTCCAAAATTTGCCACCCAAGTATTGTCTCTCTTCCACCTACAGAAATAAAAGCAGTTCTTCTGGCCCTTCCTCCTGCATGTCCTCTTCTTGTGGAGTAAGTCAGTAGGGGCAATTTCCTCACTCCACAGAATGGGGACCTCCAAGCGAGCCGTTATAAATCGCCTCTAGGCTATTGCTGACTCAGGGCATGAACACATAAAAGCCACTCAGTGTGAATGTTTTTGGTCAAGGCCAAGTTGACTAATAGCTACTTAACTAGAAGTTAAATTGACCGCAGGTTCTAAGATGAACCCCTGGTATTGAGTAATTGTCAACACAGTTATTTTATGTTTACCCTCTCCTTCAAAAGCTCTACTGTATATTGAATATTAATATTCCAATGCACCCTATATATGCTTTCTAGGATTTTCAGCAGCTTTTCCTTTTATTCCAAGTAACTAATTCATGCACATGACCATGAATGCTAAATATTTTGAAGGAATAATAAAGAAATAAAACTATACATAACTGGAAAGATGAAAATGTATGTCTTATGTTGTATGCTATGTATTTAAGATATACAACATGATGCTTGCATATATTCACACATAGTAAAATGATCCCCAGTCAAGCAGATTGATAGCCTTCATCTGACATCACTACTTCTGTGTGTTGTAAGAGCAGTTAAAATGTACTGTTTATGAAGTTTACAGTATGCAATGCTGTGTTTTTTACTATAGCTCTGCTGTACCTTAGATCTCCATACTTCCCCATCCTCTGTGAATGTAACTTGGTACCTTTGACTCATATGGCCCCTTCTCCTTCCTAACCACCCTCAATAATCCCAATTCTTTATTTCTATGGTCAGTTTTTTTAAATTATGCATTTGCGTGGAATCATGTACTATTTTTCTTTCTATATCTCACTAATTTGTCTTTCAGATTCTTCCATCTGTTACAAGTGACAGAATTTCCTTCTTTGTAAGGCAAAATAACTTTCCATAATGTACATAAACCTCCTCTTGTTAAACATTCACTCATAGACAGATGTTTATGTTGCTTCTGTATCTTGACTGCTTTGATGCTACGATAACACGGAGGTGGAGCCATCTCAGGAGGCGATGATTTTATCTCCTTAGGTAGCTGCCCAGGAATTGCAGAGTCATCTAGCCATTCTCTTTTTAATTTCTTTAGGAAATTCTATCCTGTCTTTGTTAATTGTAGAAGCAGTCTACATTTCCACAAAAAGTGTACAGGATTCGAGTTTATCTCACACTCTCGCCAACATTTGTATCTCTTGTTTTAACCACCAGCCATCCTGCAGGTGTGAACCGATACCTGCTTGGAGTTTCGATGTCCATTTTCCTGTGGTTGATAATGTTGAGCACCTTTCATGGGTTTGTAGGTCAACCTTATGTCTTCTCTATGGAAATATCTATTCGTGTCTATCACAAATTTTAAAATCATGATTATTTTTTGCTATCGAGGGGTTAATTTTTTTAATGTCTTTGGATATTAGCCCTTTTTAGATATCTAGCTCTCATCTTTTCTACAAAGTTGTAACCTTCCTTCTCATTATGTTTCCTTTCTTGTGAAGACACACTTTAATCCCACATGTATGTATACCATTTCTGCTTTTGTTGCCATATTTAAAAGGATGCATTGCCAATGCCAATACTGAGGAGCTTGTCTGCTGTGTTTTCTTTGGGGAATCTTAGTTGTTTTAAGCTTTACATTTATATAGGTTTATTTTTAAGCCTTACATTTAAGTTTTACTTTTTCATATAATGTAAGGGTCCAGTTTCACTCTTTTGTGTGCAGATACCCTGTTTTCCCTGCACTACCTATTGAAGAGACTGTGCTACCCCAGTGTGTCTAGGGCCATGGCCAAGTTAGTTGACCCCATGCGAACAGGTTCATTTTCAGGTTCTTGGTTCTGTCTTGTTGGTCCATGTGTTTCTTTTATGCCAGTTAAATTCTGTCTTGACCACTGTAGCTTTGTAATTTAATTTTACATCAGGAAGTGTGACACCAACAGATTTTTCTTGCTGAAGATTGGTTTGGACTTTTCTGGGTCTTTTGTGATTCTCTGTGAATCTTACTATTATTTTCTGTGAAGATATCATTAGGATTTTGATAGGGATTATATTGAGTCAGTATATTTCTCTGAATAGTATGGACATTTTAACATTATTAATCTTTCCAGTCTAGGATCATGGGATATCTTTCCATTTATCTGTCAAGTTCTTTCATTAGCTTTTAACACCTTTTAGTTTCACCTTCTTGGTTAAATTTATCAAGTATTTCTATATTTGGGGCTACTATAAATGTGTTTATTTTCTTTATGCCTTTCTTGAATAGCTATTATTGATGTAGAGAAATACAATTGCTTTTTTGTATGTTGATCTTGTATCCTGCATCTTTGCCGAGTTCATTGATTTTAGCAGGATATTTTTCTCCTTTGGTAGTATCATGATTTTCTACATATACATTCATGTCACTTGCTAGTAACGCCGATTTTACTTCATCCTTCCTGGTTTAGATGCCTCTTGCTTCAGTGCTTTCATTAGCATTCATGGAACTGTGTTGAGTAGAAGAAGAAAGAGTCGTTAGTCTTGTCCTGTACTATATTTTAGAGAAGAACTCTTCTTTGTGCATGTTGCAACAGCTTTCCATCCCAGGAATGATCTTATTTGGTCACGATGTGTGATCCTTTCAGTGTATTGTTGAGTCTGGTTTGCTTGGATTCTATGCAGGGTTTTGGCACATAGGCTCATCTGGGAAATTTGCTTGTCGTTTTCCTTTTTGAGCTTGTTTTCATCTCACCAATGCTGGCTTTGTGAGATGATTTTGAAAGTGTCTGGGTTTTTTTGAGAAGAGTTTAAGAAGGATTGGTATTAATTCTTCTTTGAATGCTTGCTAGAATTCATTCATAAAGCTGTCGGGTGTTGGGATTTTGTTTGTTGGGACATTTTAATCAATACTTTAATCTCTTTGTTATCTACCTGTTCACACTTCCTGTTTTTGCCTGATTTATCTTTATAGGTAACATTTTTCATCCATTTCCATTTTGTTATCCAATATGTTGACATATAGATTGTTGTTCACAGTCTTTTAGAATTTAAAATTAATTTCTGAATATCCATTGTAATCTCTCCCATCTCATTCTGATTTTATTTATTTGATCTTTGCTCTTTAAAAATAATGTAGGGGAGAGTTTACTGATTTTTGTATATCTTTCAAAATCTAACTACTTTGGTTGTTGTAGCCCCCAAATGGCTCACGTGTTCAGAGATAGGGCTTTGGGAAGATTATTGGATCATTAGGGCTCTAACTTCATTAGTGGATTAATCCACTGATGGGTCCACAAGTAAATGGCGTCACTCAGTGGTGACAGCATCTTAGGAAGTGGGGCTCACTTGAGGGAGGAGGTTGTCCAGGTGCTTGTTGTTTAGTTCTTACACATTTGTGAATTTCCAGTTTTCTTTCTGGTACTGATTTCTTTCTTAATAGTGCTATGGTTGAAAAAATATATTTACTATAATTTCACTTTTAGATTTGTTGACTTATATTGGGACCTAAAATTTCATCTGTCCAAAGAATATTCTCCATGTGCTTGAGAAGAATTTGTATTGTGATTCTGGTGGGTGAAAATTCTGTGAATAAGTCTGGTTTATTTCATCCGAAGTGTCTATCCATCAAATTCTATATTTCTTTATTAATTTACTGGCTGGATAATCTGTCCATTATTGAAAGGGAGATATTGAAGTTTCTGTTGATTTCGCCTTCAGCTTTGTTAATATTTGTTTCACTTAGGTGCTCAAAATACATGTGTTTACAGCTTTTATGTTCTCTCATTGAATCAATCCTTTCGTCAGTATTTTGTGACGTTCATTATCTCTTCTGACAGCTTTAACACGAAGTTTGTTTTGCTTGACATAATTGTAGCCTTCAGTGCTCTCTTTTGTTACCATTTCGTGGCATGTTTTCTCCTATTCCTTCATTTTATGCGATGGATGTCCTCAAGCCTAAACCAAGTCACTTGCAGGCAGCATGTAATACTCATTCATGCACTGTCTGTTTTTGATTAGATAATTTAATCCATTTACATCTAAGATAGGCATAACAGGCGAAGACTTATTGCTACTCTTATTTTTCCAGGTTATGTGCAGGTGCTTTCTTCTTCCTTCTGCTGTTGTCTCCCTTTGCAATTAAATGACTTATCCATTAATAAAACGCTTTCTTTCTCCTTTGTGCTTCTAGCAGAGGCTTTGTATTGTAGTTACCATAAAGGTTGCACGCATAGTCTTTATCCGTTATTTTATGCTGGGAACATCTTAACTACTGTCAAAGTTAATGTCTGAAGTTCAATGATTTTTATTTACCCTCACATTTGATGTTTCTGATGCTACACTTTACACCTTTTTTATTGTATATCCCTGAACAAGTTATTGTGGCCATAGTTATTTTGTCTAGTTTCTCCTGCAGCTATTTGAAAAATCCAATCTCTTAACTCGCATACTAGCTTCCTTTTGCATATTCCACTGTCTCTAATATTTCTTGCCTGAAATATATTTTAAAAATCAAAAGCCAGCAGTTTTCTAATAAATCTTATATCACTAGGCTTGCCCCCTTTCAGACCTTTAGCCACTGCTTCCAGAGTAAAATTAATATATTGAAAATCTAATTACTTCCCTGGTTAAAATCCACTAAGGCGTCTGAAAATCAACTTTAGGATGAAGTTAGCACCAAGTTCACTGACAGGAAAAGTCCTTTGTGTCCTGTGAGTCGCCTGTCCATGCTTTCCTTCTGTTACTCTCTGGACCGTCCTTCTGCCACACCCACATGGCTGAGACTTTTGCCTGTCTTTCCCTTTGCATCGAACCTATGCTTTAGGGCTCAGTCCTGAGTGATGTGATGTGTGGAGCTGGCCCAGACCCTGCTGCTCCTCACTTAAGAACCGGGAGTCCCTGCCCCTGCGCCTGGCGGCACGTTCCGCCCTTTGCCCAGGGCCTGCACGTGGCACCTGACAAGGAGGTGCCTGATTTGCAATGTCAAGCCAATAGATTAGGGCTTCCTTGCTGAGAGACTGTTCTTTGTACTTTATATAGATTTGAATTTAAGGTTACACACATATATAATATATAATATGCTTTGTTTTATATATAATATATAATATATATAATATATATAATATTATACATATGCTTTGTTTTTAGCTCTCTCTGATGCTTTCTAGAAGTGCACACATACAAGTAAATTAACCTTTCAGCCTCCAGTTTTCTTTTCTTTTTTTGAGACAGGGTCTCACTGTGTAGTTCAGGCTAGTCCTGAACTCACTATGTAGCCCAGGCCAGCCTTGAAGTCACAGCAATCCTCCTGCCTCTGCTTCCTAAGTGCTGAGATTACAGGTGTGAGCTGCCATACCAGCACTGTGGTATATGGTCCTGAGGATCAAAACTCAGGACCTTGCGCTTGCCAGGCAGATGCTGAAACCATTGAGCTAAATTCCTGGCCCGAGCCTTCAGTTTTCTTATAAAGATGTCCAGCTTAAGTTGCAAGACTTTGAAGAAGTCATTAAAAGTTTCAGACAGGGCTGGAGATGCAGCTCAGTAGTGCAGCACCTGCCTGTGAAGCATGAGGCTGAGTTCTATTTCAGGTACAGAAAAAAAAAGTTGCCAGCAAACATGTATGAAAAGTAATCCCATTTCACCAAACTCTTTTTCTGATTCTTATTATCCAGGAAAATATAAAAATAGTAGCTGGACAAATAAATCAAAGGAAGAAAGAAATGAAAGAGAAGGAGGGGTGAGGGAGGGAGGGAAGAAGGAAGAAGAAGAAAGAAAAGGACAGAGGCACGGAGAAGGGTCTTGCAGCACTTTGGAGATCCGCACGTGGGGTGGGGGGCAGATAACCTTAGAACTTGACTGACAAAGGAGAAGGAACAAAACTGGACAGGCAGCTAGCAGTACTGACACCAACAAAGTGGTGTGGGTACAAAACTAAATGAGATGTGGAACCGCTCTGGAAAAAGCCTTCTTCCCAGTAAATGTGATGAAAGCACATGTCTGCATAAAATTACCAGGCATGGAGGAGGAACTTTCTGTGGAAGAAGGTTCTCCAAAGATGTCCAGCGGATGAATAGTGAGCACATGCAGACGCAGGGGCAGTTCTCAGAGGGCTGCAGGACAGAACCAGTTTCATCTGAGAGATCCTGGGAAAGGAAAACTGCACTTTCCCCGGGCTTTGAGTTCAGGGAGAATTTGTGTACATCTGGGGCGAGGACCTGGGATGATCGAGTGGGCAACTGTACATTCAGAGCGCAGAGTAGGAAATAGGGACTGAGTTTAATTTTTGACCGAATAATTCAGTTTTGAAGGCTTAGAGTCAGAATAGAATGCCTCTATCACTGCAAATGCTGATTCCTTAAATGCACATTATTTATTGTTTGCCTTTTGCACTGTCATGGTGACCACGAACTGCCTGCCCGTTTTGCCTTTCCAAAAGCTTTAAAATCTACTCTGAAACAGCCAAAAGAATATCAGTTAAATTAGTGACACATGGCTGGGTTTTTGGTTGACCTTTTTAATCGTTGATTGGTACATTTTAGATACACATTATGATCACTTTCAACATTGAGAATTTGTACTTGTATGTGATGTATCTTGATTCTTATTTTTTTACATTCTTCTGCCCTCCCTTCAGCCCCCTCCACTCCCCTAGATATATAAGCTTTGTTTCCAATTTTTCCTTCTTATCTTCAATTTTTCTTTCCCTTCTCCCCCCCCCCAGTTCCCCTTACCCTTTGAACATTTTCTTCCTATTTTATAATATCTGTTATATATTTTGGTTCTTTATACTTTCTGAGAAGTGATTTGGTATTTACACTGGGTAAATATTTATTTCACTTACAAGTATGGCCTCAATGTGTATTTATTTGGCTGTAAATGCCTCAAAGTTATCTTTCTTTATAGCTTCACATCTTTTGATCCACTCACAGGTTGGTGGGCTTTTGGCTGTTTCCAAGACTTAGCTATTACCAATGGTGCTGCTGTAAACATGGGTGCACATATGTCTCTGTGGTGTGATGCTTTTAATTCTTTCAGGAACACACTCAGCAAGGAGGTAGCAGGGTCAAATGAGACCTCTCTCCTAGTTTTATGAGGAATCTCCACACTGATCTCCATGGTAGTTGTACCGGTCTGCATTCCCACTGACAGTGGAGAAGGGCTCCTCTCTCTCTGCAGCCTCACTACATTTGTTGATGGTTAATTTCAAGATAGCAGACATTCTCTGTGGAGTGAGATGGAATCTCAGTGTTGTTTTCATCTGCATCTCTCGGAGGACCAGTGATGTTGAACATTTCTTCTTATGTTTCCTTGCTGCTTCCATTTTTTCACCTGAGATATGTCTGTTCACTTCAGATGTCCATTTTTGAAGTGAGTCCTCTTACTATGTTAACTGCAGCAGACATGGAGGGAGTCCAGGTCTTGGAATCATGGCGCCGGGGAGGTGATGGATTTGTTGGCTTTGTTTGTAATGGAAGATTGAACATCTTTAACTGGAGTAAACCACAAGAAACAGGAAGTGTTGAAATGAGTAGGTTCAGGGCACGTAGAGATGATCCTGCCCTTTACACCAAGAACCTCTGCCCGGCCACCAGAAGTGTGAATTCCTGTAGGGGAAGAGCAGTTTCCAGGCGTCACAGCTTAACCTTTACCAACCGTGACAGTCGTCTCTGCGTGCTCCACGGAGGCCTCCGTAGAGCAGGGTGACTATGACAGTGAGAGAGGAAAATCATGTTTTCTGTTTTATAAACATTTAGGAAATGTTAAAGTTTAATAGCGTGATATTTTCCTTCCAGTAACATTTTGAAGTTTAAAGGCCTTTGAGTCACTTTCTGTATAATAAACAATAAAATAATAAAAGTGAAAGTTTAATATATTTCTAAACATTCTGGAAAGAGACAATCTCCCCTTCTTTATGATTTATTCCTTATTTCCAAATGTTCACCAACCCATCACATTGATTCTTGGGCTTAATTTTTAAAGGTAGCTACTCCTTGGGTTACATCTTGAGAAACCAATTTTAAGTTGAAAATATTATTAAGCAAAATGTGTTTAATATGTCTACCTTACCAACCTTCATTTCTCAGCCTTTTTTCTCTTAAACAGCTCATAACATTTACTTACAGTGGACATGCAGTATCATAGTATATTTCTAGCCTGGAAAAAAGTCAAAATTCAGAGTGTGAAGTACAGTTCATTCTCAATTTATATCACTTTTTAAAGATCATTGTTAAGTCAAAAAATTGTCATTTGTCATGTCCGGTATTAGGCCAAATATTGGGGGTATAAAGATACAGAAATATCCTGCGGAGGAGGAGCTGGTAAGGTCTCACAATTGTGGGCTTGCAAGAAAACCTAGTGACAAACATCGGGTTCCTTTGGAGCTTGCAGGTAGACACAGCCCAGGTCTGAGAGTTAAGGGAAGATCCTACAAGACAAACTGGTAGAACAGGCATTTGAAGGAGAGGTTGGAGGTAAATATTCTGGGAAGAAGAAACAGGTTCAGAGATGAAGAAAGCATGGCTCCCAAGAGAAACCAGTAGGGATTGTGGGAGAACAAAATAAACAGAAATGTCTGACATTGCCCAAGTTTACCATGCATACTGTATGGTTATGTAAGGATTAGTGTAAGGATTAGTGTAATGTAAGGATTAGTGTAATGTAAGGATTAGTGAAACAAATACTGCCCAGATATGAATCACCTGCAGCTCACTTGGTAGTATATACTCCAGGACACAAGTTGGTTAAAAAAATAAAAAAGCTGTTATCTTGAGTTTAGTGTTTTTATTACTTTGTCACTTCTTTTACTGGTTATTTGGTAAATATTAAATCCTCTTCCTCACCATTTTTAGATGGCTCAGTGAGAAACACAGAATTTCTGTGCTGGAAAAGCTTTCCTGCGATCTAGGCCTTGGTTCCCTGAGGAGACTGACAAGTTCCTGGGGGGAAAAGTTCTTTTCCTGAGGCCATCTCTCAGCCCACTGGGGTTAGAGTCATGTCAGGGTTTTATTATTGTTTGGTTTGGCTTTTTGAGACAAGGTCTCTCTCTCTCTCTCTCTTTTTTTTTCTCTCTCTCTCTCCCTCTCTCCTTCTCTCTCTCTCTCTCTCTCTTTCTCTCTCTCTCTCCCTCTCTCCTTCCCTCCCTCTCTCTCTCTCTCTTTAGTCTAGACTGTCTTCAAATTTGAGATCTTCCTGCCTCAGTCCACAGAGTGCTTGGGTAACAGGCATGTACCACCACATCCAGCTCTGACTCAGAGCTTTAAATCCCACCAGCTTTCAAAACTCACCCCTGCATTTTCCAAGAAAGGCTTTGTGAGCGTCCTCTGTGCTTTTGCCAGTTGGCCACTGTGCATTAGCCATTGCTTTCCACTTCCCCATGCAAGCTTTCAGTTCATTAAAGAAAGGTCAGGTGGCAGATGACTTGCCTTCCGACGGATTTTGATATGCACTTTTCGGGAAAGCAGATTCCAGACATTGCTCATTTACATAGCTAATCACTTCGCGATGCAGGGCAGCCGGCCCTGACCAGGAGAGGCATCACAGAGCGGGGAGAACCGAGAGGACAGCAGACGGAACACCCACGTCCTGCCCTTTCACCACTGAAGTGCATAGTGCCACCTTTTAGGTAACTTTCATTCCTCTCTGTGTCTTTTCACTCGAGGACAGACACAGAACTTGATGACCTTGAAAGATGAGCTGCAGTCCCCAGGGACATTTTGTGGTAAATTTTTGCAATGTGGTGGGGTTGATGACCTCTCATTTATTAATAAAAAGCAAAACTCTTTCGGTGTTTCTATGCTCGGCCCAAATGAAAAGCTATCTTTATTTCTTTACTGTCATTGTCAAATATATCTGGAAGACAAAGGAGGAGTAACTTCTATTTTTATTAGGTTTTCTTTGTATTTTATTACGGCAGACCGAGGTAAATTCTGGATATGACAGGCTCGTGACTATTAGCATCAGTGACCTTCGTTTTTAATCTGGGATGGTTTAACTATTGACTTTGATTCTCAGATCACCATGTGAGTAACCTGGTTCTGTACTATGTACTGTTAACTGAAAGTCAGGCTTGTGTCCAGGTGTACCCCAAGAGCCTCCTGTGCCCATAGGTGAGGCTCTGGGATGATTGGATCATGCGGCACTTGTTAAGAAGCGCGGCTTGGTTGGGCAAGGCAGGTCAGTGGGGCAAGACCTGAAAGGTGCCTCTCCCTCCCGGGATCCTCCCTTCTCTCCTGCTTTCTGGCTGCCATGCTGTGAGCAGTTGTCCTCCGCCCAGACCCTTCCACTGTGTCACCTCTGCCGAGCAGCCAGCTGACAGTGGACTGAAACGAAGCCCCTCTTCCTTTGAGATTGATGTGTCAGCCCTGTCTCTCAAACGCAAGGAAGTGATCAAAGCAGTCTGAAAACAGACACACGCCATCTCCTTGTCTCCTTTATGTGGGAGAGCT
Organism: Petromus typicus; assembly: GCA_004026965.1. Classification (NCBI taxonomy): domain Eukaryota; kingdom Metazoa; phylum Chordata; class Mammalia; order Rodentia; family Petromuridae; genus Petromus; species Petromus typicus. The sequence continues at coordinate 42,559 of PVIR01008469.1, forward strand.
CAGAGGCTGCAGGCCTCTGGGGCTTCTTGTCTAGCTTAGCTTCTCATCACCTGAGACATAGCAGGTAATTTGACTTAAATTTTATAGGAGTTCTCGCCTACACACTGGCATGATCGTGATGGCCATGTCACAGGATATTAGTGAGGACAAAGTGAGATAAAGCGAGTAAAGCTCTTGGTGAGGTTCCCAGGAGTCCTTCACCCAGCAAAAAATATAAGGGGGCCAGTGATTCTGAGTTTTCTCAACTTTTCACAATACATCTGGTATCTTCAGCTTTCCTAACTGAGCCAACCCCAAGTTCTCTTGCTGAGAAAGGTGAATTCTGGTTTTTTTTTTTTTGTTTTTTTTTTTTTTGAGGCAGGGTCTCGCTTTGTGGTTCAGGCTGACTCTGAGCTCAGCCTCAAACTCACATCATAGCAATCCTCCTGCCTCTGCCTCCCGAGTGCTGGGATTACAGGCGTGAGCCACCACGCCCGGCACTGTGGTATGTGGTACTGGTTGCTGCTGGGGTGAGTCTCCACGCCCAGTATTGTTATGTGGTTACTGGGGATCGAACCTGGGTCCTTGCGCCTGCAAGACAGGCACCAGAACCACTGAGCTAAATCCCTGGCCCAGGTGAATTCTGTTCTAAGTGCTGAAGCACGCATGTCTTTAACACTTTCCGAGTTGTCCCTGCATGGTCACGAGGTGGTACTAAAGTTCATTTTGGTAAGTGATATTTCCCCACTGCATCACCAAGTACAATGAGGAAGAAAAGACTTATGTGTAAGGTGCCTAAATACCTTCTTTCAAGAATCCAGTTAGATATTCTTAGCTAATGATAATATGATTTTTTACTTATAAGCAGTAGCTGATTCTTTGTTTCTTTTACAAAAAAAAAAAATTAAATCATGAAAATTCACACCTCTACAGAAATAGGAAGAGTTTATTAATAACCCCAGGTATGCATATCACTCAGCCTCAGCAATCAATGATATATTGCCAGTCTCACAATTCCTGCTCATTTCCTTCCAGCCCTACTGCACTGGATTATTTTGAAATAGAGACAAGACATCATATATTTCATTCTTAAGTACTTAGAATTGTGTCCCGGAAGTTGAAGACCCTTGGTGTTAATAAAACCTTAACGAACTTACATTCCTGGCTCTCTTCAGATCTTTTGCTAGCTCTCCAGTTCCTCCAGTTATTTTATGAACATTGTTTTATAGTTGGAGTACTTCTTTGAATTAAAAAAAATTGAAAAGTAATTTTACTCTAAATTGTGTCATGCAGTATAGTAACTTCTGGAAATTGCCTTTCGGGGTGTAAAATACACCACCTAAAATATTGAAATGTTTTTCAGTTGGAAAATTGAAACATTCAAGGGCTGAACTTTCCATAGCAACCCATGTATGCAACTGGATATCGGTGACCCTGTCAAAGGTGAACTTCCTAATGTGGGTGAGCACCGCGTGACCAATGTCAGCAGTAATGAATTAAACATCCACCAAATAAGCACTGATTTTTTCCCCCTATTCTCTAGATGGTATAATGCAAAGAGATCTATATTTTCAGTTTTATATTTAAAAATCCTACTGCAAGACTTTGATTTGCAAGTTGAACTACATCTAAACCTCATTCTGTCTGGGAAAAACATCGATATCTGTGGAAGATATCATGACCTTCAGCTCCAACAGTGATGAGTGCCCTAGAAATGAATTAAGTAGAAACTTTCTCTTCCGGGCAATCATTTTATGATATGTTTTATCTTTGCAAACCAGGACCCTGGAGGATAAAGCAAACACTGAACCTGTCTGGTGGAGTCAGGGAAAGAGCAAATCTTTTCACTTTCTTCCATAGCAGTTCTAGAATGGTTGCATGTGCGTCACCCTTTCAGAGCTAAGGCACTCTATAGATGCCTACCGAAGCTTTCTGTGTGAGGACTGCACAGGCCACTTACCCACAATGGCTACTTTCATCGAGTACTGCGAACATGTACTGAAAAATATGGACAGTGGATCCTTTTGCACAGTGAAGCACACATCGCTCGATTCTTGAATAAATATTATTAACTTCATTCCCTTATAGCAAGTTGTCCAAATATTTCTTTTTTCAAGTGGATCTAACCTGGTATGTCATTACTATTAAAGTTTTACACTATTACTCTTTTTATCTTAAGAAAGGAAGTGGATAAAAGCTGTAGGCTTTAGTGGTCTTATAACTACTCCATTGTATGGAATTGCATTTCTTTGAGATGCCTTTGCTTTCCAAGGGTTCTTCCTTAGCCATGTTTCATGTCGTTGAGACAACGGGCTGGGTAATTATCTAGAATATCACATGCCACATAGAAGAAGGGATGAGAGTGCATGTGCAAAGTCATTTAAGCTCCAGATCTTGGAAGAAATGAGCGAAGATCTGGGCAGAGTTGTCTTCTATCTATTAGTGATGCACCACTTTGTTTCCTGTGGTTCATGTTCTGTCAGCATGAGGAGACCGCCAACACTGTTCAGTTGTACCGTCACAGAAGGACCTCAGGGGAACGAGGCTGCCAGGGGAACTCATTTCCTCTGAAGGATGAGCAGGTCATAAAAAACAGTTCCTCTTTCATCCCCAAATAGCAGGAGCCCCAGGTTTTTGGTGTTTTTCTCTATGAGGTGCTAATTCCAGGGCACAAATGCTTCCTGGCCATGAAACCACGTTCTTGTTCAAACTTCTACATCATTCTTCTTTGTTTTGCTTCCAAATCTGAAACTTTTTTTGCTGGACAATTTGCATGACTGTTCAGGGAATACTCAGCCTCTGGGGGGAGATTTAGCACTATTAAATGCACTTCTACTGAGCAATTTTTGGCAAGGACAGTAATGCCTTGGCCAGAAACTTGCTATCTGGAATATGTGGATAGTTACCAACCATGCACATGTTTGCATGGAAAACATCTGTGCAGAGCACCAGCTGTTTGGGGCTAGGTTCTTTGCACTACCCCCGACTGTGGCCACCACCTTGCTTTCCTCCCTGTTCTGCCCACATAGTCTGGCACAGACAGCTCAGGCCCAGCTCGAGCTGGGGCACAAAGCCACCAGAGGCAGTGGAGGCTTCTCTCAGTGAAAATACTTAAAAGGAAAGGAGATGATTTCATTTCGACCTTTTCTCCTGTGGTTCAAATAAGGTGAAATTAATTTTAATAGTCATTCATCAAAGGCATTTTGACTGTTACTATAAAATCACTGCTTTCAAAATGTGCACATGGCTGTTATGAGGAAATGATTAGGCTCTCGAATCCTTTTTAGTTTTAAAAATGTCTTTTAAGAACATGACATCATTGACATCCTAGACCTTTCTAAGCGTGGCTTCCCAATGGCTTTGGAGCCGTTCATTGGAGATGGCTGTGCGGGGGACCTATATGGTCTTCTTACCTGTCTAGGAGCTTCTCGTTGAAGTGTGTCCCCATCCATTGTCCCATCCTTCTGAGATGCTTGTTTCTTGATGACTTTACTGTCCCTGGTCAGAAAGAACTGAGATGTTTTGGGGAAGAGCGTAGCACTTAGAAAATAGATGTGTGCAGGGGACAGAAAGTCATTCCTACAGTAACTTGACTCATGAGCGAAGCAATTGTTCAGCAAGGAAACTGACGTAATTGCTTCTGCTTCCTACCTACTTCTGATCATGCGGGACAGAGCCAAGCTCAAGTTTTCTCTAAAAAACACACTTTTCTCTGGGCTTTTGCTTACAAAAGCAGAAAATGCTGTTTGTTAATGTTTTCATTTAGCTGACAAAATTGCAGTTATCTATTTTAGGGAGGCTTTGATATTTGTTTAAAAATGTGAGTCACTCCATGTGAAATACAAGCTTTGGTTTTATTCTGTCAGATGTCAGGACAAAATTTCAGATTTCCTGAAATAAATGCAGACTGCACCATGACTTTCATGTAGAGCCAAGCCTACTTCTGTGAAAGCCAGTTTGGAGAAACAAATGGAGAATAGGTTTGTAATTAGTTCCCTTAAATGTGAGGAAACATATGCATAATTAATCACATTGACCTGGGACCAAGGAAGCTTCTAAAAGATCTGAAAATGAAATTTTTTAACTGTATTTCTTCTGTTTGGGGGTTGAAGTGTACTCGAATATCACTTGATTTACTACTTCCAACCTGTATGTCAGGAGGGCCGACTCCTCTTTGAAGTGCTCTTCCTTTTGGCCTGGCCCTGGCCCCTCGGATCCTTTGTGGGAGGGCTGGAGAGTTCCTGGGCTTTCCTCATAAGGTCAGGGGTCAGCATGAGCTTCACCTGCCCAAGACGGCGCTCTGTAAGGATAGCCTGTCATCAACATCTCCTTCTCCTCATAACCTTTATTGACCTTCTGGAGGAATGGGGTAAGGTCACTCAGGAAGAGATTTACTTTTGCTGTCTCCTTAGTCCCACCTCGTTTCTCAAATCCCCTTGTCCACTTCTCAAAGAAGCAAATTCTTCCCTGGTGCATCCTAACCTATGTGGGGGTCTTGTTCTCTGTGCCCATCTGGGCCGCCACCCAAGGAAAGCTGGGGAGGAAAGGTGTCACTGTCTTTGCATGTGCTTCACAAAGAGCTTAATTATCTCAGAGTGTGTGTGTGTGGGGGGGTCACTAGTCCGGGCAACCTGGACACCTGGGTCCTGAGAGCTCCATTTTGACTCTGTAGATGACCTTGTCGTCACCATAATTTCACCTCTCTCAACCTCAGTTTCTCCATTTGTCAAGTGGAGACACTACTCAGGCTTTGCCTCGCTCACCTCTCATCTGATGGTACCCTAGAGCAGTGGTGGCAAACCTGTGGCACATGTGCCACCAGACTGTTAACACTGGAAGCCCCCAAAGGTTCACCATCCCTGCACACAGGAGTATGAGCAGCTCTAGCAAGCAGGGGCTTCTCCTCAACAGAGCTGACTACTTTAGATGTAGTGACTTCACCACTTTGTAAAAGGTATGCTTTGTGCAAATATTGGCCTTACTAACATGGAGGTATGGAGCATTCTGGCCCTGTCACCCACCTCAATAAGGAATCTCAGGGGGCACGAGGGCATTTTAAAGCCCACAGGATGAGAGGGCAGACACCTGTTGCTCTGAATGATGATGTAGGTGTCTTCATTGAACATTCGTGTGTCTCACTCCACGGTGTGCTTTATATTCATTATCTGTTAACCACTCACAACCACCAGAAGATATTATTATCTCTATTTGAGAAAGATGGAACATGAATTTTTGCCCAGCTAAGCAACTTGCTCAAGTTAGTGGGTCTGATTTCAAAGCATAGTTGACCCCAGTACACGTGATTTGCTTGTAACAAATTAGAGGTCAGAAGAGCTTCTAGCTTCTGTGGACAGCAGGTCTGGTGAACCACAGAAGAAGATTTAAACTCAGAGAAGTAATATATTAGAAGGTCTTTAGGGTCACTGGCACTGGCAATAAGTTAGAAATCCCACTCACTTGAACGGGGTAGAATGGAAGGACTTCTTTCTTCCTTGATTTGCTTCTTTAGCAAAATGGTCTCTAGAGTGTGCTGTGAAAGGAAGTCCATCAGAAGGTGGAGAGAATGCAGGGGGTGGGCAGGTGCTGCCACACCATTCCAGCCTGCCTGGGAACCAGCATCTGCATTCTGTGTCACAGGACCTCAGCACACAAGGAAGACGCACACCTCTCTGTTGGTGGAAGAAATATCTCTGAATCTTTGGGATTTTTAGTCTTCTGTGAGATACATTGTTCAAACCAACCAACAAACAGTCCATCTTCATGGATGCAGAAAGGACCATTTACATGAGTCATGTGCTGTGCTCTCATCTCCTGCCACCCCCACTTGGAGCCGCTGCCCTTCCGAGCTCTTCACCCTCCTTCAGGGCACTTTTATAAACCACATTGTCACAGGTAAACCTGGGCACTGCATTTGAGTTAGCAGTTTTCTGCTATGAGCCAAGCAGAAAGCTTAACAGAATAGTGACTGATGAACTCTGGAGTTTGTGGGGTTATCTCACAGAAGTAGAAAAGAAGGGAAATACTCTGTAGGCATCTATTAACTCCATTTGCTGAAGATTCTGGTTGAGCTCCAGGATTTCCTTATTGACTTTTTGTCTAGTTGATATGTCCCTTTGTGACAGTGGGGTATTGAGGTCTCCTACTATTATTGTATTGGAGTTTATCTGGTTTTTCAAGTTCGTTAATGTTTGTTTTATATAGTTGGGTACATTAAACTTTGGAGCATAGATATTTAAGATTGTGATTTCTTTGTCTTGGATTTTTCCCTGAACTAAAAGATAGTGTCTATCTTTATCTCTCTTTATCAGTTTTGGCTTGAAGTCTATTCTGTCTGCAAATAAAATCACCACTCCTGCTTTCTTGCTGTTTCCTGTCACATTGAGTATTGTTTTCCATCCCTTTACTTTCAGTCCATGGGTTTCTTTCTGAATTAGGTGTGTTTCTTGTATGCAGCAGATTGTAGGATCTTGCTTTTTGATCCACTCAGTTTGGAGATTCCTCAGAAGGCTAGGATTGGAGGTCCCATTTGACCTGGCCATTGCCCTGCTATGTATATACACAAAAGAATTGAAAGGCTCATATCACAGTGACATATGTGCACCCATGTTTATAGCAGCTCAATTTGTGATTGCTACATCTTGGAAACAACCCAAGTGTCTATCAACTGGAGACTGGATTAAAAAAGCTGTTGTTTTTCTACAGAATGGAGTATTACTCTGCCATAAAAAATGATAGGTTTGAATCATTTATACTTAAATGGACATACCTTGAGGATATCCTCATAAGTGAAATAAATAGGTCACAGATAGGTACACATCGCATCTTTTCTCTGGTATGAGAAAATAAAGATGTAAATGAGTCCTAGAATTGTATGTTATATATTGTGAAATAGAAAATGCTCAAAGTAAAATAGGTTGAAGGGGGAAAAATAATGAGATTATAGCAAAAAAGTAAGGAATCAAATTTTATGTATATGTATATGCTTGCATCCCTTGATGCAAGTCAATGCATAATTTAACAACATATACATAACATGCAATTGCATATATTTTATGTATATGTAAATATATGTATATATTTTATGTATATGCGGTAGGGTGGATAGGGCTATGGGAAAAAATGAGAATTAAGTTATGTTTTATACTGGTGCAAATCCCCATTATGGGGTGCAATCATGATGCGTATATGTAATGTACCAATAAAGATTTAAAAAAAGAAAAGAAGGGAAAATATTTTGACTCCCAGAATAACCTGACTGAATTGCAGCCCGGCACACCGGGGGTGTGGGTTTGGCAGAGGCCTTGGGGGAGGAGACCGCTGTGCCTAGGGGCCTGGCAAGGAGGCTTCTTTGTGGCAGCTTTGTGGGGCTCACAAAACAAAGAACCACACAGTAAGTGGCACCAACAACAGAACCTACTGCCTCACAGCCCTGGACACTAGAAGTGAGAGAAGCTGCAGGCAGGGGGCGCCCTGGAGGGTTGTCAAGCTCTTGCGGAAATCCCAGCACCCCTGGGGCTGAGGTGTGTAGCGCCCTGTCCCCTGCTCACGTGGCCTCCTCTCTGCAAATGTGTCTGTGTCCAGTCTCCCCTTCTCCCTCCTCTGGCTTTCTGCTGATGCCACAGACCACGTGATCACCTCTGTAAAGACCCCACCTCCAGGAAGGCAGCACTCTGAGGCTGACAGGAGGATTTTTGTCATGCAAATGTTGAGAAGAAACAATTCAACCCTTCACAGCTTTACAAACTAGCAAAGAAGTCCAGACTTCAAAAATCAGAATTTTCATTAGATCACGTGAGATATCTTTAAGAAAACACTTCAAAAACTATGGGCCGGGGAGTTAGCTCAGTGGTTCCGGCACCTGTCTTGCAAGTGCAAGGACCTGGGTTCGATTCCCGGTACCCACATACAATACTGGGTGTGGAGACTCAAGCCAGCAGCAACCAGTACCACATACCACAGTGCCGGGCGTGGTGGCTCACGCCTGTAATCCCAGCACTCGGGAGGCAGAGGCAGGAGGATTGCTGTGATGTGAGTTGGAGGCTGAGCTCAGGGCCAGCCTGAACTACAAAGTGAGACCCTGTCTCAAAAAAACAAACAACAACAACAACAAAAAAACTGTAAAGTAAAATACACACACGTGAGGCATTGGTATCATAATCTCCTGGCACTTCACCATTATTTCAGCCTGTTTCTTTGAACTTCCCTCTAATTTTTGCAACAGTGGAGAGGAGGCTCTCACTGTACAGAAAGCGTGAAAGGAAATGCATCTGTCACTAGGAAATTATGAAGAGTTAGACAGAAAGCAGCTCCCTTAGCATGTGCTGCTGAGGAACTGAGGCTGCTGATTCATTTCCGCTTTTCTGTGGGAATCCTAGAAACGTCCTCCAGAATTTTTATTGGACTCATTAAGACTCGCTCATGTCCTTAAGGGTGTTGGTTTCCGTGTGAAATAGAAATGCTGTGTGAAAGGAAACTCAGCAGCTGCCCTTCTCAGCGTAAGTGAAGAGCCTGAGGACTACCCACCTTGTAATGTCAGATTTAAAGTAAAGGAGATTTTGTACAAAAAAGCAACAAAAAGTTAGAGTTCTAAGAATTAAGAATATGTCAGCCCTCGCAGATATGCCTCTCTAGGATATAAACAAGATTAATTTTAAAAAGATTTCTTTTTCTTTGTATAATATTTTTCAGAGAGTAATTTTCTTTGCTTTGAAAACTATCACCAGCAGGCATGTCAGGAATGTTTTGATGGCTTTATCATCTCTTTACAGCCCAACAGCTCTCACCCCAGCCTCTCATATTTTCACAACAATAAGAGATCAAGATTAATTTAAGCAGGAAGAGGAACACCAGTAAAACACAGCAAACAGCAAATAGGCAACAAGACACTAATCCACACTGTATGGATCTGTTCCTATGTTTATGTATGTAATGGCTTTAGCCCTCAGTGGGGCTGAGGTGTTTCATGGAAGCACATGTATCCTAACAGGATTATGTAAATAACAGAAGGAAACGGCCAGAGAGAAAGCACGAGTGACAAAATCAGAAAACAGGGGCAGGCGGAACACGTGGAAATGCATACCACAGGGTTCCAAAGCCTTGTGGAAGTGGATCTCAGGTGGCCCACAGTCTCCAGATGGCCTTGGCATTCCTCACTAGGGGCCCATTTCTGTGAGATATTAATACTCAGAATGCACTTGCTCCGGTCCTGGTCTGCAGGGATATTTCTTCCATGGCGCCTCATAGAAAGGACTCTGCGTAATGAACATGGTCCTCAGCCTACCTCGGCCATGGCCACAGGAGTGGACGCCATGTGGTCGGCTTCTTATGCATCCCTTGATGCAAGTCAATGGCATAATTTAACAAAGAAAAGTTTCAAAGAACATGGTCGAGGTCGGGCTGCTGATGTCCGACCCTAGGCACCTGCTTTGGATGGTATTATTCCTGTTATCAATTTCAAATCAATGAAAGATTGCTTTCTCATTTTGTGTAGGATGTATTAAATCACTATTTTATGTGTACATCTATTTTTGTGGCTTTCCATTACTTTGTGAAAGATATATCTCTTAAATTGCATGTTGATGAAATTATCATAAGAATAATTTGATGTTACCTGGTGGGTTTGTGTATGCGTGCACAAAAACATATACAGTGACAGAGATATTGATTTAGACTCATCACAATATGTGTGCTTACCTAAAATTAAAATAATTACACATAGCATTATAGAGGTAGTGATATAATTATGAAAAAATACAAATAAACACAAACCCATTTTATATACATAAATACATAGATGTTAATGTAGACAAAATATAGACCTATAGACAAAACATAGCCATAGATATGGATATGAACGTAGATTTTTGTAGTTCTGTGACGCCTCTTTCTGGATCCTGTTTTCAGCCCAGCATTTTTTTCTTCATTTCGGGTTCTTCCCCTTTATTAGGACAGGTAGGGTCAAACTAGTCAAGTATGGTTCACATCCAACCCAGAGTACTTCTGGGAAGGTTGAAATTACATGTACAGATAAGCTGCAGACTCATCTTTCAGCGTGGCAGTGGGTCTTCCTTCAGCTCGTTCTCCAGGTGTGGCACTAAGAGATGCCTGACTCTTCCCCAAAGCCCAAATAGCTGTGCACAGTAGACATTTTGAATTGGTTCAGGACACCGATGAAGCCACAACAGTGCAACTAAAAACACTGGTGAAAGAACTTCCAGCACTGCTTCCAAAAGTGGCAAGAACCATGGGAGGAATGTGTCAGAAGTGAGAGGTGGTGTTGTGAGGAAGATTAATCATATGTATCTTTACTGTAATAAATTCAAAAGTTGGTTAGATGTTCACTGTATTTTTTGGTCATGCTACATATCTGTATGCCATATACCTGCAATATACAGATCATATAGCATATACCACATATGCTTATATATGTGGACTATATACATACATATATATGAGTGTATAAATATATATTTATATGTATGACTTTGTTGATGAAACAGTGAGTCTCAGTGGAATCGCATGTATTCTGAGACAAGAAACCAGACTACCTTCTTCCTTTCAGTGTCCCATTGGGCTGACTCAGCCGTCGTGAACTGAATGAATCTCAGTTTGAATCCAAGACAAGGCCATGCAGAGGACACAATGAGGTGACTTCCGTGAAAGGTTCAGTCCTCTGCTCAGCTGGAGCTCCCACTTTGGAGTCTCAAGTTGACCGTGTGTGTGTGTGTGTGTGTGCACACACGTCTGAGGAGAAGAAAAGACTTGTTGAGAAGAGTCCTCTGCATTGCTAGGATATTATTATGTGACATCATTCCCAGAAATAAAGAGGTGCATATTTAAGTGACAATTAAATCTTAGATAAACAAGACCAAATTGAATAATAAATAAGAAATGAATGATAAAATTTGAATGTCTTTTCTTTTAACATTAGACAGGCTTTATTCTGGATAATAACATGGCTGGGATTCATACAGTAATTTTGCATGTCACCAGTTCCTTCTCTAATTAATAAAACTCCTCTTACCTTGGTGAAGAACTCTTACTTTTCCATTTATCAGCCTTCCTAAGGATACCATTTTGTATTCTCATGAGTTACAGGATGGAAAGAAATTCTCAAAACAAACATCTGGGTAGGATTTTTTTAAACTCACATTTCATATGCTATTGCTTTCCTCTATTATCTATTCTAGGAATAATGATTTTTTGCTAGCCTGGTTGAATCTTCTTAGGTTTTAACCAACAGTCTTTACTCTTTTGAATGAGTTTAATTTGCACTGCTACTTTTTCTTTTTGCCAACTCTTTGAAGATTGCAATCAACTTCTTTTTGCCCTTCACTGTACATTTCAAAATTATTGATTCATATGGTATACAGTATATAAATGAAGCTTACAAATGCAATTTCTTTGGTTCCTAAAGTGCTTTCCCCCCGCTACAGCTCTCTGATGTCCCAGCAATTCTAACTCTATATTCATAATATCTTGGCCCATTAGTAGCTAGGATTTATTTAGACCAAGTGAACTATATTTCCTCGCTCTAATGAAGCACACAAATTATAACCGCTCTCTCCTCAGCAGGCTACCCTCTGTACGGAGGCCAGAGCAAATGTTGTCTCAGAGTGGAAAGCTCAGCTCTGAGAATTTAATGAACTTTAAGATACTGTCTACACAGGATTCTGCCATCGAAATAAAACTCAACAGTTCACTTCATTAAGGTCAGCTCCAGCCTGTCAGCCTCTTGAATGTACACTTTCACTTGCCCATGGGAATTTTATTTAGTGTTAATCAACTAATGACCTGAATGTCATAGTCAATGCTTCTTTCAAATCCATTTTTCATTTTCCATAGTGAAAGTTATAGAATGCCATATAAGGCCTAGAAATCACCCTTAAGTTCTTTAAGAAAAAATGTTGAGGTTGCTATCACTTGGAGGCTTGGAGAACGAGGCCTGGGCCATTGTAGTTATCAGATAAAATTGAAGAATTTAGAATGTAGCTGAAAGTGAAGTTTGAGACCCACAATTTCACCTGAATGTGAAGTTTTGGTATAACCAGATGAGCTATTCTTCAACCAAATCAGAACCAATCGAAAGCAATGCATTCGTATTTAGAAATCATTAGATGCATTTGGCTGACTGAGCTATTGAAAACAATGTCCTAGACTTTTCCCAGCAAAACGTGGAGATATTGAAAAAATGTGAAAATGTAAATACGTAGGCCAAGTTCAAAATCGAGAAATGAAACCCTCAGCTGTCAGAACTGAAAAGGAGACTCACAGCCAGGACAGAGAGCAGGAATCTGTGGCTGAAATGGACCGTGGAAGGAAGTAATACAGATATAGGCTTAACCAGGGCAGTACTACCTCTCAGTTCTGTGTGCTCCAAAGCAGGCGTTAGCGAGGCCTGACCAGCCCATCAAAAGAGAGTGAGACAACTGTGCAGCGGCGTGGAGACTTGGGAGGAAGCTTGCCATGCATCTGTGCCTCGGGAAACATATCGCCACAGAGGCATGGGGCCTTGGGGCTCCTGCCATCGCAGGTGTGAGATCTGGACCTATGTAGATCAGTACTGAGAAAGGAGCATGGAAAGTGCCCGGAGATCGAGAAGTTAGCAGAGCTTTTGCACAGGCCTCTCCCGCCATCCGTCACAGTGGTAGCCTTCCCAGGAAACTTCAGAAATAATCCTCACTGAAAATGAGCTCATTCCCAAAAAGTAAAAGCCAAGTGAATGATGAAGACCAACAGCACCAGGTAAACCCACAGATGGCAGAATGGAAGTTCTAAGGACAAGCAATGGAGGGCAGTGGAAACATGACCGTCTGCTTAGGGCATTCCAGGAGCTCAAGGAAAACCATGAGGCAAGAATAAGCCCATGTGAAAGTAGAGTATTTGAAAATTATTATTATGTTTTTAAAAATCAGAACTGCAGTTTATTTTAAAAAATGAATTGATCCATAGATCACACAGAATCATAGGTGAAAAAATTAAATAGTAACCTGAGGAAATGATGGAGAATTCACTACAGAAAAGTAGAGATAGAAAATATATAAGAGAAATTAACAAGAAAAGAGAATTTTTTTTTTAAAAGTCAGCAAATGCTTCACACAAGTTCCAGGAAAGCATTATACAAAGTGACAGAGAGGATGTTCCTGAATTGGACTGCAGAGGCACAGTAGGTGATGAACATAAGTAGATAATAAAGCAAAAAATATAAACCCACTCAAGACACAGAACTGTGAAAATGCAGATTGTCAGTTGCATTGAGAAAATTTTATAAGCTTGAAAAGAAAAAAGTAAGTAACAAAGAAGAGCAGTTAGGAAAGCAGTACACGTCGTATCTGTAATAAGAGATGACATAAACAGTGAAATAATATCCTGACAGCGCAGGAGGAAAATAATTGTCAGCTTAGAATGCTCTACTCTAAAGTGAAGGGCAAACACCTACAAAGATCACCTACCGCTCTGAGAATCAGAAGATGTTTGTCAGATAGCAATCCAATGAGAAAAGAAAAGTGAATGAAGGATTTTGTAAACAGACATGCAATAAGTGCAATATTCAAAACGTGTGTAATGATAGCTATTTAGGGGAAAAACATTAACATGGGGCAGGAGGAGCAAAGGGGAGAAAGTTGAATCTTGGTGAAAATTGGAGACACTGATTAAGATTTGTAACACAAAGATCGCATGTGAAAACTTTCATTATAGGAATTATAAGAGAAAATTCATTGTAAGAAAAAAAGTAGAAAGCATAATTTGGGAAACAAGAAAGTATAGCAGAAAAATAAAAAGGAATAAGGAAAACAATTTAACAAAAGTCAGATAAGGAAAAGGAAGCAAAGCTAATTCAAAATGCAAAATAAGTTGGCAGCAGTAAGTCTCAATACTTAATCACAATCAATGTGAACACTTTAAATACAAATTATAAGGACAAAACTATACATGGATAACCTATAAATTAGTAAGAATTTTAAAAGGTCACTAAACTGGATTTCAGCAAGTGAAAACTAATTGCATTTGCATAATAACTGCAACAAAATAAGAATTCTAAGGTGTCATTTAAAATAGTTAATCAAATAGTAAAAAATAAATTTTAGAAGGATATATTAGAAAACTACACAAAATTGTAACTCTTATAAAAAGGTAAA